>JASDQU010096394.1:8719-21664 GCA_032191745.1 Picea mariana | reverse complement strand
AAATTTTTCCTTAAATCTGGAACATGTCTTAACTCTTTCAACAACCATTGGTTTCCATTGTGTTGCTTTATTTTTACCTTTCCCATTCCAACAATTTTGCATGGTGCATCATCACCCAAATGAACCTGTCAAAAATCACCTTGAACATAATCTAGAAAAATTTTCCTATGGGGTGTGGCATGAAATGAAGCCCCTGAATCTACTACCCAAGACTCAGAAATATTATCTACAGAAAGAATCAAAGCATCTTGTAACACATCACCTGTTACATTTGCTTCCTGATTTCTCTCATTTTGTCCATCTCTTTGTTTCTTTGGAGCTCTGCAATCTTTCTTTAGATGCCATTTCTTCCCACAATTCTAGCACTCTATCTTTCCAAGTCTGGATTTGGATATGCCCTTCCTATAATTCCTGTGTTTCCTTGAGCCCTTTCCTCTATCCTTTTGTCTTCCCTTGTTCTCCATGTTCAATGCATTGCCTGATGTCTCACCTGTGCTTTTCCGTCGCATTTCCTCACTAAGGATAACACCAACAACATCATCAAATATTAGAGTATTTGAACCAAAGATAGAGTTACTTACAGCCATGACCAAGCCGTTCCATCTTTCTGGCAATGAGCACAAGATTAGAAGAGCCCTAACCTCATCATCAAAGTCCACTTTTATGGAACTTGGTTGATTAGTAACTGTATTAAATTCATTTAAATGATCAAAAACAGACCCACCTTCTGACATCTTCATATTAAATAATCTCTTCATTAGAAATACCTTATTGGACGACGAGGGTTTTTCATACAGTTTAGCCAATGTGTCCATCAGATCCTTCATTGTCTTTTCTTTCGAAATATTGAAAGTCGTCGACGCTGCCAAGCTCAGTCGTATCGTTCCTAGAGCCTTTCTGTCAAGAATCTCCCATTCTTCATCCTTCATAGCCGTCGGATTCTTTGCTACTCCACCCAATGGTAGGAATAGATCCCTCTGATATAAATGATCTTCCATCTGCATCTTCCATAACTAGTAGTTTTGGCCATTAAATTTCTCAACCCTAAACTTTCCATCTTCCAACATTGCTCCCACTTGAACCAGGAACCCTCTTTTCCCACGAGTTACCTTTCACTCAGATACCAGTTCTTAGAAAAATAGGACCACAGAGAAATAAAATAAAAAAAAATGCGAAAACAAAACACAAAAGATACACAATACAAGAGAGACACAGATTTACATGGTTCACCCAGTGTGGGCTACGTCCACCAGAGAAATTTCTAGGTCTTTCCTTTATTATTATCCAACAAATGAAGGGATACAACCTATAGTAAAACCCATTGTAACTTCCTCTTCTTTATCTCACAGTCTCCTCTCTTAGAATACAATACTCACCATAATGCATAGCCGCAATACATTTACCTCATAACATATGGTTTCCTTCTAGGGTAAAAACATTTACAATGACCTTATAATGAACGGTCTAGATTTACAATGAAATTACAATATACATTTACAAGGCAATTTTTCCTTCGGGGGCTTCACCCCCGAACCCCCGAGTCAGGGGGATAGGCCCCCAAGACCCCGCAGAGGGGCTACCACCCCTCTGCACTCCTCTGCATGGAAGATTGTACATACTTCTGGGGTGTAAATTTTTCATGGGGTATAAACACGGCTGAAAAACAAAAGACCTCTAAGTCAGGAAGATAATCAGGCTCCACAACCAACAAAGTGGATATCAAGTAATTTGGTGACCATGCCTTTCTCTCGAATTTTCTTCATGTACCTAAAGTTCATGTGACCAAACATATTGTTCCATAATCTACTACTTTCATCAGTATGCGTAGGTAGTACAAACCAATTACGTTAAATAAACTTGAAAAAAGTGTATAAACGAGATTGATGATTTACCTACCCAACAACAATATTGGAGTTGTCTTGTATGTCAAATATGGACACAGATTCTGGTATTAATTCCACATTTTTTCCTAATATTGAGTGTGTAATATGATACACCAAGAGAAGATTCACGAAAATTTAAGGAACATGAAGAACATTATCAAAACTTCCATGATCTAGTTCTACTCTCCCTTTTATAGTGACCTCAATTGGAGAGTCATCCCACATGAGGATAGGAGGACCATTGCATGCAGTTAAGGAAGATAAGATATCATGTGTGGTATCCATATGGTGGGATTCCCCTGAATCCATGATCTAAGAATTAGGTGAAGAGTGAAAAAAAACTAATTCATGATGACTACCTTTGGGAGCATGATCTTCTGGCTTCTTCTTAGAACCCTCGAGAATTTGATCCCTAAGGTTTTTCTTTGGTAGAATCTGAGTCATAAGGTCTATTTGCTTCTTCACGCATGAAAATTCTTGATGTAATCCTCAATTGTAGTAGAAACACTTTTGTCCTTTCTTCCCTTTCCAACTTTTGGATCCTAAGGAGTCTTTGAAGGGTTTGGAGTACCCTCTCTTCTTTTTTTCTTCATGCATCATTTCTTTTCCTTTCTTTTTGTATTTTTTGTGTTGAGAATTGCTACCATCATGTGCAACAAGTGAATGGACTTTGGATTTTTTTATTACACACATCTTGATGATTTTTTCTTTCTCTTGAATTAGGACCTCAATGAAGGCCTCTAAAGAGAGCATAGTCCATGATGCTTGAACAGACATCCTCTGAGTGTGTAAAGTAGAAAAAAAAACTAAATAATCTGGACCAAGTTTTAAAAAATAGGTCAGAACCATTCACATTTCCTCCTTTGATTTATAAACCCTGCTAGCCTTGAGTTGGAGTAACAAATAATTTTACCTTTTAAATAAATACTATATGTTTTCAAAGATTTTCGGATCTAAAGCAAGTAATTCCACCTTGATCATGTGACCTCTAATCTCATCTTGTTTACAATATATTCATTCCATGGTTTTCCATATCTTGTTTAGAGTTTTGAACAAATATACATGAAACAAGAACTTGGGGGATATGTGCATGCAGAGGGCTTTGTAAGACTCATACATTCTATTGAGGTATTTGTATTTTTCAATGGATGAATTGGGTTCTATTTACATAGCCATGGTTAACATGTACAATCCTCTATCTCAAAGAAAAATCTCCATCTTTTTGTTCCATTCAAAGTAGTTGTGCAGTGTTATCATGATAGACCACCAAGATTCCATTCTTCCTGCGTTCTTCAATCTTCAGTAATTGCAGATAAAAAATATCGGTGCACCTTCTTCCTAGAAGCCTATGGGATCTAATTGATCCAGGTGGATAACGGTGGCCACCCACCTATTCCAACTAGCTCCTCTTGATAGTTTTTAATTCAACACATTCTTCTGTAATTCTTTGTAACTGTGGGTTCTACTCTTCCGGGGTTGTCTGAAGCCCTACACAAGTTTAATCCAGTACATCTTTTTGTACTTCCAGGGCTATTTTGGGGCCCTAAATAATCTATTTTTGGATTTTCAGAGTCAAACTATAGACATAGTCAGAGTTTTATGGCATAGTGTGTAGTTATCAAAAAGACCTTTCAAACAAGATATCACGTGCCTAAAACGGAGGTCATATGAAAAAGTTACAACCCCGAGAAGTTGAGGTACCAACTTACCCATCGGGGCCCACATAACCTTTGGCATTTCATCTTCTAGGGTTAGGTTTTTGGATGTCTATGGTTTTGGAATTAATGATTGATGTTAAAAAGGCCTCTAGATCCACATTGTAATCATTATTCTCAGAAGGATGCATGTAGAAACCACATCTCTTCTCAGAGATAGCTACCACTATTCCAGAAAGTTGTTTTCAGTTCTATAGTTTTACAGTTTCAACCTATTTTATTTATTCAATAGAAGTTATTGTTCACTGGATATCTATTGTTGATCTATGTATCTTTGTGTTATTATATACAATATGTTATTAATTTCATTCCTCTCATAAATCTATCTCAATGGTATCAAAGAGGTCTACTCTTCATTTATTTTTCTTCATGCATGTCCCCGACAAGATCTGGGTATGAAAAGTTGGGACTCGAACCAGTTGATCCTTTGCAATATCGGCTGCGATGATCCTGACAACAAACCATGGGGGTGAAAATAAATATGATGAAGTAGGATATCCTTTTAAAATGTTTCTCAAGGAAGCCCTTGCACGGAAAAGGAACAAAATGATGGACAAATTTGCACAAATCTTTCGATGACTTCCTATAGGAGATGCATATTCATCAAGGGGCCATGCAACCCCCTTCAAGGTATAGGTAAATTTTGATATTATATTATTTGAAACACTGATAGATGCAAATGTTGTAGACAGATGGTTGAATTTGTTCGAAGGGTATTTTTCTATCCACAATTTTTCCAATAGGGAAAATGTTACTTTTTCACTCCTCAAGGTCGTCCACCATGTTAAGGACTGGTGGGATACTTACACTGAGAAAAGGGCCATAGAAGAATCTCTAATATTTGTGATCGCCCCCACGTTGTATTCCTTCAGGGATGCCATCAAAGAACAATATTAACTGGTTGGAAGTTACGAGGACCAGTACCCAAGATGGACCACCATGCATTAGGAAAGGGACCAAAAAGTACCTGATTTCACCAATATTTTCCATACCCTCTGAACGACATCTAGTGCTCAAATACCATGGATGTTTTCATAGATACATTCAAACATAAATGGATTTTTTGGACATCACATAATTGTGTACAACTTATAGATATGTTGTCAGGATCGAGAAGAAATTTAAGCAGAAGAGGCGAGAGTTTGGATCCACAAACTCCTCACATACAAAGCATGGAAAAGGCAGTCGCAACCCACACAAAAGGGGAAAAATAAAAGATGGCCACTCTCAAGAAAACTATTCCAATATGCAACACAACAAGTTAATGAGAATTTGAATAAGGACATAGGAAAATGGTGTGAATACCACAAAATCCATTGGCAGAACACCAAAGAATGTCACTCCAAGAAGTCACTGGTGGCCAATATTAAAGCTTCCAAGTCAGAGGAATATTCTGACTCTGAATCAAATCGAGAAGGAGGGAAGCATATTATTTATCTCGAACCCAGTGCCAATGTCGCTACCACCAAATTCTAGCCAAGCGAACTAGAAGAAGTAGAGGAAGGGGAACACCTCTTTCAGTCACAGATGTGGGTAAAGGGGGCTTTGCTTCATGTCATTGTCTATAGTGACAACCAGAAGAACTTGATCTTAGCAGAGGTCATCAAGTCATTGGACCTACCAATGACACCAAATTCACAACCCTACACCATCGGCTGGCTTTGCTAAGGCTTTGCTAAGGAAGAGATCTTCATGTTAGCCAACAATGTTGTCTGCCCTATGACATCAATCCCTATAAAGACAAGGTATTGTGTGATATTTCTCCCCTTGAAGTTTGTGATGTTCTTTTAGGAAAACCATATTTGTGGAAGCGACATGTTTTGTATTAGTTTACACCTTGCAATGTTATTATTAATTTGGGTAGACAATTGTACCAGATACCAGAGGTAGCATCATCTACTTGTATTTCTTTAATATATTCTAAGAAATGCAGTAAGGTCATTTCACAGACCAGGAAGCTCATCTTCTTTGTGATCCTTTCTCATAGTAAGCAAAAGGTCACCACCACATCCATGGCGTCTACACAGAGCCTCTCTTTGCATCAAAATCAAGTGGATAGGATAATGGAAGAGTACAAAGACATCTTCTCCTCACCCTCTGGGGTACCGACATACTGCCAAGTCAAGCATCCAATTGATCTAACCCCCGGTGCACCTCTGCCTGATGTAAATCATCGCTTGTTGATGCAAAATGACAAAATCAAAACTTCTACAGGCCGTCAGCATATATATCAGGTCTTTCACTGCCTATTCCATTTCCAATCCAGCCATCAAGAAGAAAGGATTATACACCCCTCTTTCTACTCCTGAGAGGCCTTGGGAATCCATCTCTATGGATTACATATCTGGTCTTCCATCCAGCAAGCAAGGCAATGATTGTTTATTTGTGGTGGTTGATCGGTTTTCTAAGATGGCCATTCTCATAGCCTGCAAGAAAAGCATCACAACGACATATACTCCCAAGCTCTTCTTCGAACGAGTGTGGGTCCATTTTGGAATACCATATACCATCATCTCCAATCAGAACAACAGGTTCCTCAACACATTTTGGTTGAGTCTCTAGTCACTATTGGACACCAAGCTCACTAAATCCACCACCCTCCACCTTCAAACTTATGGCCAAACAAAGGTCATCAATCGGATGATTGTGCACATCCTGCGCATGTATAACTCTAAGCATATTTTATGAACATAAATATACATATAAATAGATATTCATAACATAATAATTAATTAATAAATAATAATTATTAATAATGAAAGGACATGTCTCAAATGACATGACTATTGGTTAAGGGAACCCCTGTGTGGGTATATAAACGAGCCCTCATTCTCAATTGTATATCATCTCATATATTCATATTTTATATATTATTTATAGTCCTATATGGATTACTTTGTTATATTCCAATTATTTTGGATAATTCTTGTGTCATCGAATTTTGTTCGTCTCATTACTAACTCAACAATTACTAACTCAATAATGAAGAAGCATGAGACAATAATTACAAGCTAGAGCAAGAGATAAGTCTTCCATAAACTATGCTTTGAGGGCAAATCATTTTTAAGGGGAAGGCAATGTTATGAACATAAATATACATATAAATAGATATTCATAACATAATAATTAATTAATAAATAATAATTATTAATAATGAAAGGACATGTCTCAAATGACATGACTATTGGTTAAGGGCACCCCTGCGTAGGTATATAAATGAGCCCTCATTCTCAATTGTATATCGTCTCATATATTCATATTTTATATATTATTTGCAGTCTTGTATGTATTACTTTGTTATATTCTGAGTATTTTGGATAATTCTTGTGTGAGAGAACTTTTTTCATCTCAACATCTGCATACATGGGATGGGATTCTTCCCTATGTTCAACATAGGTACAACCAGGCTCTCCACAACTCCATCGACCATAGCCCCTTTTAGGTGAGGTTTGGATTCCAACCCTTGGGTCCCATTGATGTTGCACTACCTCTCGCAACAAAACAAACAAATTCTTTCCATGTTCAGTATGAGGCTAAAAAAGCCACTAGATTCATTGAGAGGATTCATCACATCTTCCAATAGGTCCATGAGATTTTTCAGAAATCTAATGCTAAGTAGAATCAATGCCATGATCAACATCGGGTAGCACACAATTTTTAGGCAAGCAACAAGGACTGGTTACATTTTCAAAAAGAACACCTTACATGGCCCCATCAAAATATTTTTCCACTTCTCTATGGGCCTCACACTATCACCAAGGTTGTGGGTGACAATTCTTTTGAGCTCAACACACCCCCCTTCCTTGGCTTGCACCCATTGTTCAATGTGGACCTCCTCTAGCCATATTTTCCACCATTATTGGACACCTTGAATATCATAGAAAAGTTAACACCAATATAGATCAACCCTGACTGCATGGAACAAACATCCACTAATCAGATAATGGACACATAGGTCAAGAGAACTCACCAGTAGAGGATCCCTCTTTATTAGGTTGTGAAGGCATGGCAACTCCAGTACCAAGGAAAGTGGCTCGCCTAGAGCCAAGTTCAACAAAAATTTCCNTTTGGAATTTTTCATGTCAATACATCTTTCTGTATTTCCACGACTGTTTTGGGGCCCTAAACAATGTTTTTTTGGATTTCCACATTTAAACTATAGAAACAATCATATTTTGATGGAATAATGTGTAGTTCTCGAAAATACCTTTCGAATGGGCTATACCGTGCCTAAAACAAAGGTCATATGAAAAATTTACAACCCTGAGAAGTTGAGGTACCAACATACCCATCAGGGCCCAAACTCTTGGCGTTTCATCTCCTAGGGATAGGTTTTTGGATGTCTAAGGTTTTGGCATTCATGAGTAATGCTAAAAAGGCCTATGGAGCCTCATTGTAATCATTCTTCTCAAATGGATGTGCGTAGTAGCCACATATCTTCTCAGAGATAGCTACCACCATTCGAGCAAGTTGTGTTTAGTTCTGTAGTTTTACAATTTCATCCTATTTTATGTATTCAATAGAATGTATTGTTCATTGGATATATGTGGTTGTTCTCCATATCAATTTGTTATTTTATTCATTTTTTATTCATTTCATTCCGCTCATAAATCAGGATCACTAATACCATGTAGAATGTGGTGCATACCTACAGAAGATATCTTACTAGCAGAAGAACGAACACAACTTACAAAAGTGATAAGACAAGAGAAACATTGGAGAGAAAATAATAGAATCGTATTAACCAAATGAATGAATTATAATTTACACATGATATACTATGTATAGCTCAACTAATGTGCATTGGAAGAGAAGATAATGTGACATAGTGGTGGTCTAGATATATATGGACACACAGAGGCAATTACTAGAGTTAACTTCCACCTAGTCCTAGTTAACTAGTCATGTAGTCTTCAGTTTACTGAGCCACACATGTGGAAGTGAGAGAAACACATGCAACTACGAGTGATAAAACCGATGTTTCCATGCATGGGTGACTTCCATTAGTCTATCTATGTGTAATTGACTCTAAACTGAAGAGAATATTGTTCTGGAATGTAGGAGAGGTTCCCAAAAAATAGGATATCCTCAATAATGACTAATAAACATAGGAAAATAAGGAAAAGTATCCTAGGTGTGTGTAATATGTCCAACGACCAATATAGACATAACTACAAATAGTGACAACATATAATAACCACAAAAAAACAACAAATGCTCATCAGTTATATCCTGAAGGGATTGGAGACAGGGGAATTTGCATGTCCAGAACAACTTTGCTAATGTCCTAGCTTGGAGGTGCATAAGCTTGCATGTCAGGAATAACCTTGCTAATTCCCTTTTTAGTGTTTTCATCTACAAGGACTAAATTCGAGGAGGTACCTTTATATTTCATCTATAATGACTAGTTTAAACAAGGTACCTTTAGACCTTCGAGAGAAATCCTTGTGATCAACATTCTCATCTGCCACCTCAATTTTGATGCCAAACACAATTATGCAATCCACCTCAAACTTGGCCTCAAACAACATGAACTTGTTCATTAGTTCTTTTTGTTAAGCTCCATGCTCCTGAAGCACTTGGGAATTGAGGGTCTTAGGAGCTAGTAGTGGTCAGTTGATTTTAATAACTTGGTGTCTTTTCTCCATCAGAACCCAGAGCCGAACAATTAGCCCTTAATGTCCTCCTTAATTTTTTCATTTTCCACCCATTTCCACTTCTCTATAACAATTTCTTCTGATGCATCAATCCACACCTTTAGCTAAGATGAGAACATGATGTGAAAGGATTTTTCATCTCCCTTGGCCACTCTTTTATCTCTGGGCATAGGAGGTGTTGAATCCACACCATAAGTAGTCTAAGTAACACTTCTATGCGTCCCCCTTCGACCCCTTGAGATGGATTTAGGAACTTCCATGTCAGAGTAATTTTCCATATTGATAAAGGATATAGGACTAGGTGTCTATGAGCCCAAAGTACTACAAACAAGAAGAATAGACAACCACTAGAGACTATCAATAATCTTAGGAACTAGACATTGAAAGGGTTAACGTTTTGACGTTGGTGCATAGGGAAAAACTACCAACATAAACACAGAGAGAACCAGGAGATCAACCAAACCATGAAGTTAATATGAACAAGATTGCTGAAATTTCCTCCGTGAATTTTTAGAGCCCCCTAACCTATTGTGTTATAGTTACCCATTGCGGTTATGTTAAGGGAAACTGCCTTAGATGACAAACACCAAAGACACAATGGAACCACCCATGTAGAATAGAAAACCACTAGACACTATCACTAATGTTAGGAACTAGACATTGAAAGGCTTCACGTTTTGACCTTGGTGGGTAGGGAACAACTACCAACATAAACACCGAGAGAACCGGGAGACCAACCAAAATATGAAGCTAGGATGAACACGAACCTGAAATTTCCTCTGTGAATTTGTAGAGCCCCCTAACCTATTATGTTTTAGTTACCCAATGTGATTATGTTAAGGGAAACTACATTAGGCGACAAACAACAAAAACACAATAGAACCACCCATGGACAAAATTTCTATCCTTTAGAGTCGATAGAGCCACATATAATTTCCAATACAAAATCCATTGGAATTCATCACACCAACTAGAGAACCAAACCCTAGGACCCTCCTAAAATTGGGCAACATGAAAGGCCCACATGATCAGGTAGATCGGTTCCTCCATTGCTACTAAAACTTGAACCCCCTCCTACCATTATTCTTTGCATTCCCATCACTCCAATCTCAATAATGGAGCTAGTTCACATTGGACGAGCCATGACCATATTCCAAGACCTATCGTCCTCACTTCATCGGTCTCATTTCCTTTGCACCATAGGCGATGATATATAATTGCCTCACCATATAACCCTTGTCAAATCACTCATCTCTAGGGAGAGCGACTTTGCCCTCATGTGTCACCACATCTATTTTTATAAAATATATTATTACAAATTGAAGAAAAATATATAAATTTAATACTATAAATTAAGATTTTATTTTTTTTATTAATAAAGTTTATAAAATAAGGAAATATTTTATCAAGCATAAGCATAATAGCTTGTAATTAAAGAAAATAAAAAGAATATAAATTTAATTTTATAAATTAAGATTTTTTTATTTGTTTATTAATAAATTTAATCAAATGACGAAAATTTTTATCAATAATATTAGCTTGTGATTAAACAAAACTGAAAATGTTAAATCTTAATATTAAATGTTACAAATTAAATTTTTAGATTTATTAATAAATTAAAAAAAATAAATTGATATTATTGAATATAATATTAAATGTTATATTATATAGTTTAAAAGGATTGGATTTAAGTGTAGAACATTTTGAAATTAAAAAATAAAAATTTTAAACATATTAATAAAATTATTAAAATTATTTTTTATTAATATTTATTTGATTGATAATATTTTTATGATTAGAGTTATTTTCATAAATATACCTAAAAACCACAATATTTTCATTTATTTGTTGATATTTCGAATCCATATCAAAATCCAACTTAATTAATTGCTGGAAAAAAGAAAATATAACTTGAGAAAAAAATTGAGGCCGAGACCTATAGAGTCGTGGTCGTCGGAGAATCTCCCGAAACTGGCGACGGGATTAATGGACGGCGAGAAATAGTGGAAATCTAAGATTCCTCTTTGAAATCATGGCGGACTGCGGGTCATCTGCAAGATAATTTGGTCGGAAATGAATCCGATGGTTTTTGGCATAGTGTTTTAAAAAACTCAAGCTCATGCATCATACGAATATGATGATATAATTTTAAATAATTTTATATTGAAATGAGTAAATAAATTAAAATACATTATCAATGATAGTTATTTATAGTAATCAATTTATATCTTATAAATAACACTTTATCCTTAAACTATTTATAAAATTAAATAATTAATAAATATATGAACAAGAAAGTTTACAAGATTAAATAATTAATAAAACATATTTTAAAAAATTGCACTAGATAAAATAAACGTTTTACATCCATAGCTTATTTTATATGTCAAATTTTGGATTATTAAAAATTAAAATACTTTATTCATATGATTAAAATTAGTTATTAATGAATAAAATAAACGTTTTACATTCATAGCTTATTTTATATGTCAAATTTTGGATTATTAAAAATTAAAATATTTTATTCATATGATAAAAATTAGTTATTAATGGTTTATTATATATAAAAAATTATTAATGATTTATTATATAGTGTTTTTTCCTTTAATCCATAGATTCAAGGCTTGTATTATTGTTGCACAATATTCTGGGTCATTAAAAATTATTCATATTGATGGATTAAAAATTAATCATATTGTTTAGAATAAGATATGATATTTTCTTTTAAAAACAAAATTTAAAATAAATAGCAATTACGAAGATATAAATTAATAAAAAATATATTTCACTAAAATAAATTAAAATAGACAATAGTTTTCATACAATGGAAAACTAAAATTTAAAAACAATTAAAGGGTTTATAGTAAATAAAAAATAAATACTAACTTTATAAATAAATTTGTTAAGTATCC
This sequence comes from Picea mariana, assembly GCA_032191745.1. Classification (NCBI taxonomy): domain Eukaryota; kingdom Viridiplantae; phylum Streptophyta; class Pinopsida; order Pinales; family Pinaceae; genus Picea; species Picea mariana. Next base: position 9,497 of record JASDQU010096394.1, on the reverse strand, counting down.
AAAAAAAAATATTAAGTGCACAAAGATAGTTTTTTTTTTTTTTTTTATTGCAATAGAAACTCAACTAACTGTAATGGATAATAAAAGTCCATTCCTATTTTATTTATTTTCTTACTAACCCAAGAGGATTTTCCCTCCAACATAAATACACTTTATTAGGTAGGCTCAAAGTCAACAAGGAGACATGAGTAGTACTCCATAAGGAAGTTATCATTTCTGTGTATATTTAATTTTAAATGTTATTTTTATAATTTTTAAAATCCACATGAGTGGCACTTTATAGAGAAGTTCTCATTTCTAGGTATATTTGATTTTAAATGTAATTTTATAATTTTTAAATTTTAAAAATTGACATTTATTTTAAAAAGATTTTGTTATTGTTTAATTGTAGTTGTTATTTCATCTCGATGAATTAAAATTCTAATAAAAAACCAAACCCTAATTCCCGATAAGACCCACATAATGAAATTAATTAATGTCAAAATGAACATGGGTGGGTGCAAGTTAATGATCCTCTCTCATCATGCATTAGTGCCAATGCAAACATGGAAAATAAAAAAATTGTTGATTTAGAGGGATTATTCAAGGTACCTTTACAATGAATTTGAATATCATGTAAAAGTATGAAATGTAGGAAACTGAATTAGTTTTTAGAATATATAATTTTTATTTATAGAATATGTGAATTTCGAATAACTATGTCAAACATGAGTTTTTATAATAGTGGTATGTTATTTTTCAAGCAAAATATAATGTATTGAGTAACTTGATGATGTAT
>JASDQU010096392.1:0-17611 GCA_032191745.1 Picea mariana | reverse complement strand
ATATATATATATATATATATATATATATATATATATATATATATATATATATAGCATTTGCAAAAAAATTCTATGTTTATTTTAAACATATGACGTTACACATATAAAATTGATGTCTTAGGGAGATATAAGGTATATTTTTACAAATTGTGTTGATAAAGAGTTGATTCCAAATTCCTTATAGACTCATATACTGAAAGATGAAAACCTTAGTAAGTGTAAATACACAGAGATGTACATTCACTACATACTTTGTTTTATATGAACTAAGGGTTGATTGGTTGAGCTTGTCAAAGAGGGACATGTCTACAGTGACAACATTACAAAGGCCTTTCTTCAGGGTACATATTTTTAGCCTTCCAATCTGCAATTTCATATGCATTGTATGCTTTTCTAAAGTACTTGGAGTGACATATTATGGCATAAACACTAATTTTGCATAATGATGTAGGGGAAATCCTAAATGACCAAAATTGGTATGCCCTAGCATATGACAGGTTATGTTATGAAATATCAAGTCTGAAGAGACCACTTCTAGCCTTTAATTCACCTTCAATTTTATTTCTTCATTCATAAAGGTCAAAACATCTATCTACAACAAGTTGGTGGCGCAAACTATGTTTTTCCTATGTATTGCGCTACTAACTCTTCAACTTTCAACATGGATGTGTTTTGTTCAAAATTCGACTTGGAAAGAGGATTTTTGGGTCAAGGTGGCCAAATATATTTGAAGACCCTATCAAATCATGCATGTGGCACTTTGTTTCCTTAATGGAAACATTCTAGGGATCAAATCCTAGATTGTAGGAATATGACTAGATTTGGAAATTTGTATTTTCCTGTTTTAGTCATGTTATTTAGATATATATTATGATAATATGGAAAGGTATTTTTTAAAGTTGAGAGATGGGTTTTACAAGAAAGAGATCCTCTTCAAAAACCTCTCTCATTTTTCCAAAATATATTTTGATTTGGGAGATATAGGTCAATATTTGAGCAACATATTTCCATAAATTTTATACTCTGTTTTTGCTAGCCACCTCACAAATTCGGATTTGAGTTGGATATCTTCAAAAAAATAAAGATAACTGAAGAGGTTATGAGATCCATATATTTTGTATCTAGATTATCATGTTATCTCTCTATAAAGAGCACCAAAGGGATGAGCTTGAGGAGGTTCGAATTTGGAGAGCTTTATTGACACTTTTATTGTAAAGACTTTTGATATATATACTGGAATCATAAGCTTCTTTCACTGTTATTGTTCATACCTCTATTCATTCATATTTTCATGTACTTATGATTGAATGTCATGTTCATTTCTTTGTTTACTCAATGACTGATAACTATCATCTTATCTTTGCATTGGTAAACTAGAATTATAAGTATTCTTCCTTGTTATAATCAACCTTTCATCTATGTTTTTAATATACATGATCTTCCTGGTATAGTGAGTGTTCTCCATCCATATGAGTTTAAAAAATATCTGATCAATACCTTTTGAGAGACTTATCTTGTTTGGATATGTTCAAGTGTCTTGAGTGAGGGAGTTCTTGAGTGAGCTATTCATTTTTTATCCAATTTCATATATTTCATTGAGCATTTGATTAAGTTACCAAACTCTCTCGATTTACAACCTAGAGAGACTCTTGCAGTGATAACATAAGTCTATTTGGTTTGAACCTCAAGAAGCATCTCATATGTCACTGACAACTTGAGAAAAATCATTTATTCTCTGTCTTTTCTATCAAACTTGTCCTAGTCTTTACATGCAACATCGAGTCGGGTTGTCTTATCCAGAATGATATCTACAAACACCTATACTAAAAAATGGCCAACATATGTTTCTTCCATGTATTGTAGTTCTTGTTGAAATATTGTAACTTCGAAGAATATTCTAATTATATTTGAGTTATTATCTTATAGATCAAATCTCGTTTTGCAGATTGATCATTTTGAGTCTTGTATAAGATCAAATCCCCTTTTTTGGATTGGTCAAACCATATTTTTATGGTGGTATTTGTGAAGTCATCCCCTAGTGTTTATAAGGTGGTCTTAACCACTTCTAGAAGAAGTCGACCCTACTAAGTGAAGAGACATAACCCTAGCGCCTCCTCAACTAGTATTTATATGTGAGGATGGTGCCTCACTTGTTCACACTCACTCTCACTCATATAGTGTGCATATATTGAAGGAAATTGAAGTTGTAGGAGGAAGGAGAAGAGTGGCACATGCTTAGTATTAGTTTATTCTTGGTGTTTTGGTCTTATTCTTGGCATTGTATTGGCAATCTATTATTGAGGAAGTTTTTGCTGGGTTTTCTCCCCCGTGAGGGTTTCCTAGGATAAAATGTTGTGTACCTTGTGATTGTGTTTCTTTCAGTGATCCTCCTTGTTGTTTTGGAAATGCATTGAATGATCATGTGATTTGGAAATAACCTAATAACAACATTAAAAAATTAACAATTCTTCCCAAAGAACTTCTAGTTGTCTTCTAGCATGATGATGGGCAATGAAGCCATAGATACAAGTTAATAGTGAAAAAATATAGATTGAATCATAGAAAAAAATGAAAAATACATGCTCTTCCCTCCCTAAAACTAGGAACATGGGAGTAAAAACACTTGTATACCGGTGCTAAATAGTTGTAGCATCCATGTACCACTGAGAAACACGTAGATTTGTGATAAATCTACCTCAAATCAGCCCAACAATTCTTAGATCTACGTACCAATAGTTGAAACTTCAAAGATCTAGATAGATATTCCCTCAAACAACTCAAAAATTGTAAGATCTGCCAATAACCAACACCAAAAATAGTCAATTTCTCCTTGGTTCTGCTGAAAAATAATAAATCAACAGATGAAACTTCCAAATTTGCAAATATGGGCACCAATATAGGAAAAAAACAACGTCAATCTGCTTCCAATTCATCTATACTATCAAGGAAACTGAGAAAGAGGGTATTCTAGGCCGTAACTCAAAGTTTTCTGCACTTTTTTAGCAATTCGTACAATTATGTACAAATTCCATATCATTGTACAAATTACATACGACTGCACTTTTGTACCATACAATTATTCCATACGACCTTTGGAATTTATGGCTGAAAACAATGATTGAAAAATCGTTGTATGGTGGATGAAAATTAAACAATAAACAATTGACCTTGCTTCAAAAAAAAATGAAATGATACCTGGTTTCAATGAAACCCTTTTGGCTCTTCAATGTGATACACTTGTGATACCTGGATCTGTCTTTACCAGCAACAATTCCTAGGTATTCATGCTCACATAAACTTTATGGCACCCAGACTATTGAATTTGTAAGAGTGGAAACATTGTCGGTCAGAGGCCCGAGACTCTTGATACGGCTTGTAGAACACTGGGATCTGATACCTAATTACAAAAATAGAGCACATAAAGAAAACCAAGATAACTCGAAAGAGTTCTTTGCATTGTATACAAAAATGAGAAAGAGAAATATTTATTATATAGGGCTATATTCAATTTGAGTCAATCCACTTTATGAATGTGGGATAAACCAATGAAGAGAAATAAGACATAAAATCATAAATTGACCTAAAGTCACATTGACTTTATTAATGCCCAAGTCTAATATCTAGTTGACCATTATAAACTACCATTTATTTTAACATACAATTATGTTTGATTCGGTCATAACTCAAGATTATAAAAGCAAGTCTAGGTGAAAGGGAAAGACACACAACATCAACACAAGAGAGAGTGTTCAAAGTCAATGACTCACAGTGAGAGCAAGAGAATGGAATTTTTCTCAAGACCAAAGGAGAAGAGAAGCTAGTGGGAAACAATAGAGATATTTGAGAAGAAGGAAAGATCTGGGCAAATCTAAGCCACAGGAGACGTCGTACAGTTCGTACTGCAAATCAGAAAATGTCATATGCATGGAGTAGTCATCCAAGGCACATACATACACGTTGTGCATAAAGCACATGCATACATACTCGTGTGCAAAAATCATAGGCACTTACATACGCATTGTACAAACATTTAGGGGTGCACATAGTTTGTACATGACACCACTACATAGTCGTAGAGTAGGGGCAAGTTGTTGGGTTGCAAGAGTTTGTTGTATTATTGTGTTTCTTTTCTCAAATGGAAGATTTCCTAGTTTGGGAGCCCCTTGTAAGTTTCGAAGTTATCTAAATGAAGAGATGATTTTGAAGGGGAAAATTTGTTATGTATATGTGCTAATTGTGAAATTTGGTTTCTCGGTTGCTTCCACTATTTTATTTATTTCCAGTGAGTATATTTTATTTTATGTGTTGTAATTTCCTTTTCAGTAAGGAAAAACACAAGGTAATAATTTATCTAGGTGCTAAGAATTGAAAATTAACACGATATCAGAGCTTGCACTTTAAGGAGACAAATTTTAGAAGTTTTTTGCAGATTTATAAATCAACAGGGTTAATTCCACAACAGTTTGTTCAGATTTATAAATGACATCAGCAAGTCTTAGATCTGAAGATATATTAGATAGAGCATCCAACTTCCTATCTTGGAAATCAAGGGTTACCTTGCTTCTGAAGGAAAATGATCTTTGGGAGATTAGCATCCAAGCAACCACACCACCGACAAATGCAACAAAGAAGTAAGTTTATAATAAGGAGATCAAATCCCAATGGGTGATCTTGGATGTAGTGAAATATCATTTAATTTCTCATTTGTCTAAAAATAAGACAACCAGGGAGACAACTTTGGGAGCACCTACCCACTGTCACCTTAGGTAGGTGTTCCCGTCACTTTAGAGGTGAAGTGGTCACCTCAAGGGGGGAATCTTGGTGACCCTAGGGGGAAATGAGGTGGATAGTGTGATGTATGAAAAAATTCCCCTATAGATTAGGTTTTGTTGAAATATTGTAACTGCGAAGTATATTCTACTTAATATTGAGTTATTATTAAATAGATCAATCCCCTTTTGTGGATTGATCATGTCGGGATTTGTATATGACCAAATCCCCTTTTGTGGATTGGTAACACCCTAATTAAATGATTCTAATTGATAAGTCGGCCCCTAGGGATAATTAAATTGGTTTTATCCACTAATTAAAGAAGTCAGCCTAGCTTGGGTGATGCCTCATTCTCACTCTCACTCAAGTCTAGTGCGCAAGTTTGAAGGAAGTTGTAGTTGTCGGAAGAAGAAGAAGAGAGAGAGGCACATTGCTCAGTGTTGGATATTCTCTAGTGTTTTTTTTATTATCTTGGCATTGTATTAGCAATCTATATTAAGGAATTTTTTGTTGGGTTTTCTCCCCCATGAGGGTTTCCTAGGATAAATGTTGTGTACCGTGTGATTGTGTTTCTTTCAGTGATCTTGCTTATGCTATTATTATCTAGTAAATTGAAAAGAACTTAATAGAAACTCTAAATTTAACATGATATCAGAGCTTGACTGAATAGAGCACCTTTCACTAGGTAACCAAAAAATGTCACTGTTGTCGTACAAGAAAATTAGGGATTTTTATTGGAAGAGAATTTCAGACTAAGAACTATCTAGGGAAGTGCATCGTAGCCTAGAAAACTCATTGGCACCTTGAGAGCACTTTTTCAGTGGCCAGAGCCTCTAGAAATTGAAACCTTAGTTTTTGGCTGGTACTAGAAAACCAGGAAACCAAAACTAGTACCAAAAGTACTAATCCATAATGGCACAGGTCAATTTTTAAGGGGTAAAACTTGAAATTTTTGAAATCAGACTGCTCCAGCCTAGTCACCTCAGCCCAGCACATGTAGTTCCTAGATTAGAATCCCAAAATTTGAAAGTTGAAAAATTAGGGTTTCCTCATAAAACCCTAAGTTGATGTTGTAGTTGTAGTACCAGTTGTAGTTACAGTTGCAGTACCAGTTGAATTTGCAGTTGCAGTGGCAGTGTCATTTCCTTCATGTCAGTGGAAACACCAGTTCCAGTGCTAGCACTAGTTGCAGTACCAATTGCAGTGAAAGTTTTTGTGAAGTGTTGGGACTATTGTGTTATTTTCCTAGTGAACCTTACCCTAGAAAGATACTATCAGAGGTATGTACTTACATGTGCTTAAAATGCATTATTATTCTAAAGGGTACTTGCAAGAGAAGGGATCTTTTGTCATAGATCCAGAAGGATCTCAGATCCAACACATTCAGAGGAATAATGCACCTCATGTTTGATCATTTTATATGCATCTATTCTTTATGAAATTATCTTGACATCTAGGTTGTATGTTGAAGTTATGAACATCACACTAACCCTTGGTCAAATTAAAGACAAGGTATTAGATTGAGATTATAGTTTATTCTCTAACTTAGACTTCTTTCAAGATAGTATATTGTCTTAGTACAGAGGATAGGTTGAAGAAATAACTTGTCATCTTGAGTGAGGGAGACTTGAAAGAAAAGAAACACACTCATTCTTGAGGAAAAGACTTCAGGTTCCAGGTTTGATTGATTAATTTGATAATATTCAAAGTTTCACATGACAAGTTGATAACTACCTCATTACAAGTAAACACCATAGTTGAGGTGGAATTCTTTGAAAAGTATTATACTTGGTAGCATGTGAGCACATTGAGATAAATGATTATTGTAATCATTTACCAGATACAACTAACATATCCTCCAAGAGAAACCTCTTGTGTTGGTTCCAGGTTACCATGGAGGAACGTTTGATCACAACACTAGAAGAGTGTTGATCTCATTTCATATTGTATTTCTTACGTTTGATATTTGTTTTAGGAAGGTCACAAGTAATAGCTCTAAAGGAGCTATTGTGATGATTTTTCTCGCTGTTGTTTTATTATTATAAAGAGTATTATTATTGTTTGTTGTTGATCTTGTATCAGGCAGGTCATAGGTGATAACTCTGATGAAGCTATAGTGAAGGTTGCATAAGGAAACAAATTAGATGAGACATGAAGCAAACTATGTACATGACCATATACATTCATGTAACAAAGAAGATGTAGAAGAAGATATATTTTGAGATCCAAAGTATATCATATGTAGATTGATTGTAAGGAGTAGAATGCTCCAAAGATGACCGAACATTAGAACAAGAACCCGCAGTAGACTTGTTCAAAGGATAATAAAGCCACCTTGACAGGAAGATGAACTCGTTTGAAGTCTGACTCAGCTTTTCATATTAATACTTGGTATTCAACACCAAGTATATCCTGTAAGAGATGATGAAGTCCTTGTAGAATCAGAAGAAATCAAGATTTAGAGTAAGCCTGATCTAAGAAAGGATCAGATGAAGAGACATCTTTCAGGACTGGGAGACAGATGCCATAAGAAGACTAGACCATAGCTTTAGATACTTCTAGGAGATATGAAATCTCCTAGGAAGATTCCCTTATTTCAGTGACAAACAAGGAAGCCAGTCAGAAAGAATGGGATATGGATTTTTTCATGAGACTAGAAGGTAAGTCAGTGTTGACTTCCAATATTGATCTAACAGATCAAGCATGTTGCAGATGTAGAAAGACTGAATTGTGTCCAAAGGATTCTCCCAGCAACAGGGAGAAGACTATGATGAGACACTTACTCTAGTAATTGAAGAAATAGTTACAGTATTCATGAAGACAACCGGAACAACTATAATTCATATATAGTATGATATGCAGGGGGAGAAATCCCCATATTTAAAATTGAGTGGAATTTGGTGTAGTACATTAGTCGGGCCATGGAAACATGACTACAATAGAAAATAGAGTTACCTCCATGAAAGTACAAGAGCTATCTTCGGTATCATTTATTGAGCCACTCTCAGTTTAAGATGAAGTTGTTGTTGTGATGAGGTAGAGGAGTTAATCTAATATTTCAACAGTCACAGTGAGAATGGAGCAGCCATTCTCATCTTCAGATTAGTTGCAGGTGTAGAATCCCAGTTCTAGAGGAACAATTGTAGAGAGAGTAGAGGACATACTCTTGGGTAGTGAGATAGATAGTGCTTTGCATAAATCACATAGATCTAGCACATGATTGTGCATATTAAGTTGGAGTTGAAGCAAGTGTAGTAGGATGGTACAATTTAATGTGAAAATTTGGTTTGAAGTTGAAGATAGAAAGACTCAAGTCTGCAAGTGTTGGTTGGTTATCTGAGTTATACCTTTAACATTATTGAAAAAGGTTCATGTCTACTAGGGATCCAACAAAACCTCTAAAAATATCGGCCCTCCCGGTAACCCGGAAGGCAACGCAGCGCACAGAGTTACCTGCACAGTCTCACCCAAGATAGTCTTAATGGGTGGCTACAATGGTCAGGTGCTTGTAGCCTAGGAATGAGTGGGGATATGGGATTGTACTATGTGATCTTTAGTCCATTACTATATCATTCATTTGTCTTAGTTATTTTGTCATTCTTTATGCATGCATGTAAATCAACAGATCTAACTACGCCATCAAAACATGCATCTAATATCTAACCATTGATAGCAAAGACATAAACAATAATCATTCCACACAACACATGATTTACCATGGTTCACCCCCTCCTGGGCTACGTCCACAAAGATTTGTCTCTTCAGCTCTTCTATTATGGTTTTTTCATATATGGCACCACACGCACTACAACTCCGTTCATACATTAATAAAATAGACTCCTCAACCTTTACGAGGCTGACTAGATTGCATCGGGATCCTCAGTCTGTGATCTAACCCTCAAGGTCTAGTTACTATTCTCTCCTACAACTCAACAACTTACAAAAAGGTATCGTATTACAGTCATGTTACTAACCTGTTACTTTATCTCACGTGAGTAACTCATAACAATCATCAAAGACACCGAACCCCCCCCCTAGACCTCCTAGGTGTCTATTTATATCTATTATTGGCTCATCATCCATTACACTCTCTTACGAAAACCCTAACCTAGTTAGGTCTTCTTGCATGTTGGCCTTACGCGATTTTTTCCTCTGCATGCACATTTTCATCCGCTGCTTTTCCTGCCAGTTGGCTTTCTTTCCCTTCTTCATGCATGTGCACCTTGCATGCTTTTCTGCCAATTGTCTTTCATCCACGTCATGCCTTTTCCCAAACATGGGCCTGTACCCAACAGCCCCCCAACACCAACATTGTGACTCGTCCCGAGTCACTGCTTGACGTATTCAACTGTCACTGCTTCCTTCCTGCTTTAGATATTACCTGTTGCAATGCATTGTACATTTTTGTTATCCATTGGCACTGCTGTTGAGATTGACTGCTCTTGTCGGCCATAGCGATGAACACCTACTCTATGATAGGAGACTGTAGTATCTCTCTGCATTCAGCTCCGATCTACTCAATTTTATTCTTAGCTGTGTCACTCGCCATGTCCAGTTGCTCCACCTTTTCTTGTAGGGGCTCCAACATCACATGTCTTGATGTCTTCTGCACTTGTAGTGCTTTCTCTTCCAACTACAGGGCCTTTTGCTCGGTGTTCATTTTGATCTTCTCAAATAGTGACATTGTTTTCTGTTGCTACTTCACCTCCACCATTGCTACATGGAGTTGATTTTCCTTCTCTTGGAGTTCCTGGAGGCTCCCATCCTCTAGGAGGTGAGTCTAGAGCTACGCACTCTTCTCTAATAGCTCGGTGGTTGTCTATATGCTTTGGTCGATGCCCTCCGTAGTTGTTGTTGCCTCCTTTTCTCGCTGTGCTCTGAATTTTGGAGGACTAGTGGGTGTGACATGCTCCTCCAGATCTTTTATCTTCTCCTTGTATTCCTAGATAGTCTTCTCTATCTTACACAGCTTCTCTTTCGACGACCCTGCCTCCTTGCTTGTGCTTTTGGGAATTGCTTGAAACAACATGTGGATTTGTTTCTCCATATCCTCCACTTTCTGTTGCGCTCACTCTTTCTATTGCACTTCAAGGCTAACAGATTCATTCATCGAGATATTCTCGATTTGGGCTACCTGTAGGTTTGTGGTGTCTTCTCTTGCTCTAGACTGAATCTCATGCGCGACGCTCACCTGAAGTTTGCACAACACTTTTGTTGGAATCTTGACCAATGCCACATCCAACGTCTTGATGTATTTGAGGGGTTTATGTGATGTTTCTTCATAAATGAACATCATCTTCGACATGATGATGAAATTGGTTCTCGTCTGTGCTACAAAATGAACTATCTCTGGCACTGGCACTGCTTCCTTAGCATGCGTGGGTGTTTCTTTTGGTGCATGTGCTTCCCCAATCCTTAACTGATCTTGCACATTTTTCACTTCTTGCACTTGATTGATGATTGAAGCCTTGTGCTTCTTTGCATTCTCCCATACTTTAGCCAGTCTCTACTCGACTATTGTCGCCACTAACTCCACATCGTCCGGGGTTACTGAGATATGGCTTTGTGGATTTTATGCCTTTGCCTTCTTTTAGCCACCACTAGTGTGCTCCCCTGGATACTTCTCCTGGGTAGTTGATGGATCAGGACTAGTGGGCCTATGGGTATCCCCTGTAGTGGTTGTACCTATTTCTCCAGCCTCAGGAATCTCCTGGGTACCTGTCCCTTGTTCTTCCTCCTCATGGAATTTGTGTGTCCATGCACCTATTTCTTTCACGCGCACTTCTTCCATGGAGTGTAGTGGTGGTTGTTTCACGCATGGTGGAGCCTGTGTATACCCCCTTGGTGGCTTGTTATGTGTTCGAGGTTTCTTCTTAGATGGGGTGCTTCCCCCTTCTTGGCCTTGGGCACTCCTCTGTTTGGTTACTACCATGTTGGTGCCTCTTTGGTGTGTTGGGGTTGGTCTTCCCTGCGTCTGATTTTGTGATCTTGGTATTGTGGTTGGAATCTCTGGTACCTTCAATTCCTCAGGCCACTCCTGGACCTCTCTTTGGATCTCCTCTTGCATGACGCAATAGTTAAGTTGTAGCCATTCCTTGGATTTATCTCCCTTTTTTTGCATCCACAAACTATGGCGCATTGCGCTGAAGTTGGAAACCTGTCCAAACTCCTAGAAAGTCTTTGGTGTAATGCACCATGTATCTGCAATAAGGTCTTGCATCTCTATGAAGTACCTCACAAAGATGTCCCTATTCATTTTCTTTCTCTTGGGGTCTGCGTTTCTACGTAATGAGATGTATTTTTTTGTGCCACACTTCCCTGGTCTTTCCATATACTTGTTGTAGACCGGTTCTTTCCAACCATTGAGACCAATGAGGATGAGTACCCATGAGTAGTGGAACTCAGAGCCCCAATATTATGTATCCTTGTAGTCCTCCAAGAATGAATTTAGCAGGTATGGGGCCTAGCTCATCGAGCTCCCCTTTACACACTATGTGACAACGACGACCACAATGGCTGGTACTTCCTTTTTGCGACACTTGCACATTAATTTACATATGAGGAGTCTGGTGGAAAACCTATCGCGGGATCATTGATGTCATTGATCCTGATGCCTCTGTTGCCTCAATATGCACCATACTTAGCCTTAATCTCATCTAAGATGGCCTTGGCTCTGGTTTTGTCCTCCAAATACTGCTCTGTCTTTTCCCCATCTATGGGTAGCCTTGTGATTTCTGCGATGAGCTCCACGGTGATAAGCACTGGCCTATCCATCCATAAGATTATTCCATGTACGCGTGCAAGCAATTGCTTTATGCAGGCGTTGATATTCTTGCCCCTCCCAAAGTGTGTGACATCCAGTAGGTTCATGATGCATGTGTTGTAAATCCCAAGTATCCATTGTGCTGACTCGAGCATTGGCATGCCTAATGAAATTTCTCCCCTGCTTTCCAAATAGTTATGGGATGCTAGGTTGGATAATTTAGTGACATATGCCACATCATGGTCGGATTATTTGATGGCATTCACTCCACTGACTAGGTCATCATCGACGCGCACTCTACTCATAATTTTTGGCAAAACCAAGGTCCCTTCTGCCTGCGACTATGACCCTTCGTGCGTGCTTCTCTCAGTTTGGCCCTTCTATTTGGATTGTGGATATGAGGCCCCCACCTATGGTACACCCTCGTGTACTACTGCCTGTGCTACCTCTATTTCATGGCTCTGTGGCGTTGAAACCATGGCCTATTCGGTCTATTGGGACCCTTGTCCCCTTGAAGTGTCAGACTCAATTCGTTCGGGGTCCTCCTCCATCTTCCTGGCCTCTTGCGCAGGATTTTTCTACTCCTATACTGTCACTGGGTTTTTTTCATACTCTAGTGTTTGGAGTTCATCCACATCCACCACTACAGGTTTCTCTTGCTCCCTTGCATCTGTCACACGAGCAGTACTGCATGTGTTCCCGTCGGCCCTGCCTAGCTCTCCAACTCGGGGTGGTGACATTTTGATGGGATCTAGGTTCTAAATATGTGAACTTGATGAATACTTGGTCAAATTCTCGCTCTATCTCTCTTCCACTTGGCTCTGCATTCTCTCCTTTTAAATTGACACAATGAATTTATTTTCCCCCTTTTTTTCAACTTTATAGTGGGACGACAGAGTGACAACTGTTCTACACTGATAGTTGTCCCTTTTTCACTTTTGGCAGCATGTCCTATGCATGGTACCATTGTACGTTTTAATTGTTTTCCTTTGCATCTTGTTTTTGAACTTTTCCCTTTTTTTCACGCTATGGTCTTTACCTCTGTGTACGGGTTGTTGCAGTTTCACCCACTGTGGCTAGTTAGCACCCGATTTCCACAGCCGTCATTTTCCAAATTGTTGCACTATCCGACCGTTGGTCTTTTTTCCGACGCACTGGAATTTTTGGGTGTGCGGAGTCCTTGGCTTATATACCATTTACTTTTGGCAAAGTATTATTATTTCTCTATGCCGACTCAATGACTTGTGTGTGCATACTCTTTTTCCTTTTCGTCGCACTAATTTTCTCTCTTGTGCGCACGGTTTTTTTTTTTTATATACTACGCGGTAATTGTCAAGTTGTGGGTGGTCAAATGTCCTTGTACAAATTTAGTCAAATCCCATTGATCATGACCTTCAATTCTGTCCCTTCCAAATCCTTCAATTGTACATCTCCTCCGTCTGTGATAGTCTTGACCTCATATGGTCCCAACCAATGCATTCTAAACTTTCCTGGATGTTGAAAAAACTTGTTTCCATATAGTAGGACTAGGTATCCTTCCTTGAAATGTGTTCTCTTCATATGTCGGTCATGCCAAGCTTTGTCTCTTTCTTTATGTACTTCTTGGTGGAAGCCTGCTAGAATTCTATCTTATTCCATGCTCATTAGCTGACGTAACCTTTCTTGTACTGTGCCTCATTTTGTCATGTTTGTAATTGTTGTGACACACAAACTTGGTACCAAGAATTATAATGGCACCACTGCTTCTTTTCCATACACCAATCTAAATGGTGTATACCCTGCCATCTTCTTACAGTTAGTTTTATATGCCCATAATACGGCTGGTATCTTCGAATCCTAGTTGTCCCTGTTGACATTGCAAATCTTCGTTAGGGAATTCTCTAGAATCTTGTTGAAGGCTTCCATGGATCCATTTGCCCAAGGATGGTATGGCATGATTTTCTGAGGGTAGACCTCAAATTCTTCAGTTAGAGCTCTGATAGTGTTGTTGATAAAGTGAGTTCCCTGGTCACTCATGAGGATCCTTGGACATCCAAATCTGGTGAGCACATGTTCAAGCAAGAAGTGTGTTGTTGTCTTTGCACTGTAATCTTTAACTGGTGTTGCCTCTACCCATATTGAGAGATATTTTGTCACAATGATGATGTATCACATGCCTCATCTTCTTGCGGGTGAGTGAATTGGCCCAAAACAATCAATATCCCATTTTCCAAACACTTGTAGCATCACTTGTGGATGTAAGGGCATCTCATCCCGTATGTTTGGTTTTCCAACCCTCTGAAAAACATCGCATTTTTTATAGTATTCCTTTGCATCTCGATGAACAATTGGCCACCATAATCATGCGCGTAGTACCTTCTGTGCAGTATCTTTTCCTGCATAGTGTCCTTCCGCTATTTCTTCATGGGATTCTACCAGTATCCTCATCCTTTCTTGTTCTAGCACGCATCTTCTAAATATGTTGTCTACCCCCATTTTATATAAGTTCCTGATGATCAGCTGGTATTTGGTTGCTCGGACAACCAGATTCTTCCTCTATGCAACATTAAATTTCTGTGGCGTAGTCCCTGTACTTAAATACTCAATAATGTCAGCAAAATAATCATTTGCGACCTGAAATGAAAATAATTGCGCATCAGGAAAGGTATCCTCTAAGTTTGTAGGATCCTCTCCATTGGTGACCCTTGATAAGTGATCAGGTCCTGCATTCAACTTCCCTAATTTCATTATGACTTCAAAATCAAATTATTGAAACAATAGTAACCATCGACAAATTCTCCCCCCCAACACTGCCTTGTTGACTAGGTACTTAAGGGATGAATGATCTGTGAACATATTAAAATGTTTTCCATGTAGGTAATTCCTGAACGTTTGAAGTGCATATACCATTTCCAGAACTTCTCACGCTGTAGTTTTGTAGTTTTTCTTAGAGTCTGACAATTTTCTTCTTGCAAATGCTATGGGGTGATCCAAATCCCCTGCTCCTAGTTGAGCCAAAAAATCTCCCAGGGATATGGTTGATGCATCTACATGCACATTGAATGTCTTCTCCCAATATGGGAAGACTAAGATGGGTGTTGTAACCATATTCTCCTTAAGGGTGTCCAATCCTTGCTGACAACTCTCATTCCACTAGAATTTAGTATCCTTCTTAAGTAATTTCTCCATCAGTGTGGTGATCTGCGCATACCCCTTGATAATTTTTTTGTAATATCTTGTATGTACTAATGTGGCCCTCAACTGGCGCACTGATTTCGATGGTGGTAAGTTCACAATTACTGTAATCTTTGCAGGATCCACGATCAAACCTTGTATGCATACTATGTGACCCAATAGAATTATGAAGGGTGTTCTAAATATACATTTCTTAATGTTCAAGGATATTTGGCATTGCCTGCATATTTCTAACATCAGCCTCAACACCTCTACATGATCCTTCAATAGGTTGTACATTGTCTAATCATCCAAATACACTTCTAGAAACTGATGGATGAATTCTTTGAAGACAACAATGACTACTCTGGAGAAAATTGTTGGTGCATTTTTCAGTCCAAAAGGCATGACTGTGTACTGGTGTTGGCCCTTGACCAAGTTTTGAGATAACCTTGGTCATTTTGACCTATTTTTGGGACTTCGAAAACCAGACGAAGGAAGAGCACAAGATGAAGTGGAGATCATGGGATCTCGGCCCACTTCGGGTCCATTTTGGGTTTTTGGGAATATGTAATGGGAAAGGGATGTCGGCCCGTGGGTTTACCCACACTTAGGCCCACTTTTGTAATATATAAATAAGAAGCTAGGTGATGTAATAAATAGTAGATCAACATCTATGTGATGTTAGGCTGAAGAGCTAAGCGCTAAGAGATTTTGTAAGTGCTCTGTGCATGACTGTAAAAGACTTGCAGAGCTAAGTGCAATTCATTGTAAGAAGTTGTAGAAGGCTTTGTGTTGCAGTGCAAGGAAGAAGGATCTGGCGAGCTGCGCAGATATTCTATCCTATGCGGGGTAAGGGTTGGAAGGTTTTGTGTTGTAACATATTGAAGACACAAATAAAGAAGAAGAGTTGGTGGACATAGCCCCAGGGTGCAGGTGAACCATGTAAATATGTGTGTTATGATTTGTGCTTTGACTTGATGTGTTTATCTCTTTATTTGCTAAGTGCTTTAATATATTTAGATAGATCTACTTATGCTTTGTGCTTCTAGATGTGTATGAGTGTTAGATATGATATGTATGAAGATGCTTAGTGCTGATCTACTGGATCTGATCTATTTTCTTGTAGCTAAGTGATGGAATACCTTAGATCTAAATGATGCTCTGTGTTATCTGCGAAGTATAATAAGGGTTGAATATTGATGAATGATCGATGCTAAGTGCGTTGTAAGTGATATAATCACAAATCTGTGTCCCAGCTAAGGTTGCAGACACCTGAGTCTCACAACCACCCTTGCCTCTACCTCGGGTGAGACTTCATCTACTTCGTAGGTGCTGCCGAAAGGGCCGGTAGTTAGGTTTTTTTTGGTGTTCTCTTGAGTGTTGAACCTTGGGTCTGCCCCTGTGCCAACAAATGGTTTCGTTGCTGGGACCTAAAACTGTGATTGTTGGGAACTAAAGAAAAAAATCTTTGTGAAAAGATTCGATCTAAAACCATGAAATCTTTGTGCGTAGATCCGTTGCCCTAGTGCGCAGTATCCTACTTGAACTGTGAAGCTTTGTGCTAAGAAAGGAAGGTCATATCTGCAAGAAAAGAGGTTGATACTGAAGAAAATAAGAAATATCTGAATGCTTTGTGCTCTAAGAAAGGTAAAAGTGGAAATTTTTGATTAAAAGAGGTAAGATCTGTAAGTTCTGTGCTCTAATAAAGGTAAGAATAGTAGAAAAGTTCTAGATCTGAAAGCTTTGTGCTCTGTAGAAGTAAGATAAGTGGAAATGTTTCTTTCTAAAGTATGGATCTAGGTATTTTTGATAGATTTTTTCCTAGCTTGAAAACTAGGGCACTGATAGATGAAAGAAGGTTTGATATGAATATATCTAATAAAAATAGTGATAGATATGTTATACCTATGCATAGAAAGAATGTTTGGGCTAATAGATGGATGTAGGATACAATAAATAATTTGTTGCGGGTTAACTACCATGATCCTAGTGCATAGTAAAAATGAAGTTGGCGATCATTTGGAAGAAAGAGAGGGTTAACCCTCTGTTATAGTTGCAGAAAACCAGGACATCTAGCTAAGGAATGCCCTGGTGGAAGGCCTAGTTGCCTTTGTTGCAAATCTCTAGACCATGAAGTATTGGATTGCCCAAGAATGATTTCTAGGCTTGAAGGAATGAATCTGAACCCTAAGGCAGATCCAGAGATAGCAGAACCTCAGAAAGAATTAGAGAAAGTATTAATTTAGATAAAAGAAACCCTAAACGAACACCGACCTGTCAGATTATCAGAGATCTTTAAAGAAAAAGAATGCATTGAAGTAAGGATAGGGGACTTCGACATTGACTGTGTCCTAGATGAGGAAACACAGATGAATATCATGATAGAGAGAACTTGTGATCCGGATTATTTTTGGCACGAAATGCGAGTGGAGATATAATAAAGAAATGCATAAAGATATCACATATATTCAATAAGATAAATTAAATGTATCAGAGATGCAACCATAAACACAGATATACAGTAATACACAATTTCTATTAATGAAATAAATGTACAGGGACTTAAAAAATATAGAGTGAAAGACTCTCTAGAATGGTAGCAGCTTATCTCTGAGAAGAGATGTGACGGATACTCGCATTCGAAAGAAAATTATTACAATGAGGCTCTGAAGGAATTTTTACAATAAGTGGGAATTCTAAAATTCCTAGACATCCAAAAAAATAACCCTAGGAGATGAAGCACCAAAAGTCATGTGGGCCCCGTTTGGGTAAGCTGGTACATCAACTTCCTGGGGTCGTAACTTTTGCATATGATCTCTATTTTAGGCGTATGATATCTCGTTGGAAAGGCATCATCGAGGAGATTCATTTTGGGGGCTCAATCATGCCTTTAGCTACAATTGAGAACCTCGATCTTGAAAA
>JASDQU010096389.1:8114-23022 GCA_032191745.1 Picea mariana | reverse complement strand
ATATATATAATATATAAATAAAAAAATTGAAAATATATATTTTTTATTTTTTTAATTAATTATTTAAAGTATAGTATATCAAAATATTATTCATAACATTATGAAAATGTTCATTACTTAAAAATATTAATATTAGTAAAACTCATTTTGATCCCCAACTTAGGAACAATGTCATATCTCACCAAGCAAATTTGTAAGTGGATAACCTTCTAAACCATATATAGGACTACAAAAATCTTCTAAATTATATTTAGGACTACAAAAACCTTATGAACCATATTTAGAGAGTGGGTGCTTAAAAAACTCATAATTATATGATTTAAGAAGAACCCTTAACCCCATCTCAACAAAAATGTAGCTATGTTCAAGCCCGTTCCAAAAGTTGAATTACTAGAGAAAATAAATCCATTATGCGTTGACAACCAAAAAGTCGCAATAAATAATGTGAGGAAAACAAAAAATTGATTGGTAATTTGACTAATTAGTCGTTGGTCACATATGGAGTAAATTAGAGGTGGTAGGCGCGAGGGTCATTGTTTACCTCGAAGGAAGAAATGAAATAATTTATGTTTGGGGATTTGGAATTTTCTTCCACAACGAAGCTAAAGCTTATGTACTTTTTCAAGGATTATTTCTTGTAATAAGTTTCAATAGAGACTTATTAACAATAATGGGAGATTCTAGAGTTATCATTGAAGCTTTGATCCATCAAATAACTCTGAAACACAATAAGATTGTCTCTATCTTTGCTAGAATCAATAAAGTAGTCCAACTCATGGCCAAGGTCTCATACTATCATGTGTTAAGGGACCTCAACAAGCAAGCTGACTACTTAGTGAACAAAGCATCCTCTCTAGCTCAAGGGGTTTTGGTAAAATATCAGGGGCATTGTTTTTCCTTCATTCCCTAATGTTTATGACCCACTTGAAATCAAAGCCATGCAACACTTCAATTAATAAATCCATGTCTAGGCACTCCTTAATATTGTATTCAAATGAGTGGAAAGGACCTGCAAGGATGCATGATTTGGTTTGTTTCATGCGAGAATTAAATCTCACTCTGGGTTATGTTTCATGGGTCGTCATATGTGAGGTGCAATAATGGGAGTTGTGGTTTGGTTTGGTCTATGTTTCAGTTTTTGTTTGATTCTTTGGGTTCAAGGTTCATGTTTGTTCTTACGTCATCTTCCTAGATTGAATGCTTTGGTGTTGTCCTTTATAATCCATCCTTTATTTCATTCCATTCCCTGTTGCATTAATCACTTAAAGTTTTGCGGTCTTCAAAAAAATTCGGTAAGAATTCCTTCGTTGTTATGACTATTGGTTAAGTGGTTTGGCTCCTCGAGTGTATTTTTCAGGTTTTTTCAGGTCCCTTTATCCTAGCTTCAATTTTAGTTTTTGATTCTTTGTGGTTTGATTCAAGGGTTGGTGTTGAGGAAGTATCCTCCATGCCCCTTGGTTTGATTATTTTTCTCCAATTCTTTGGGCCCTCTACGTTCACGTTCCAACAATATTTAGGTCAAATTTATTGAAGAGAGGATTCCAAGTTTCATTGAAATCTCTGGAGCTCACTCTAGTCAACTTAGTCTTCTCCCAATCCTATTATATGCAAGCACAATTGAGAAAGGTTCAATTTTTATGGATTCTAGGGATATTTAATAGGTTAGAAGGATCCTTCGTGAGCATGGGAACACTCTACAAGGTAATAATATAACTCTTCATTAAATTTCCATTAAGTTTCATGACCATGAACAACATTGTGCTACTCATAATGCAAAATTTTATGAGCCTTCTTGTTCAAAAAAAAGAAAAAGTTGGATGTGTTGGGAGTGGAATGCAATATGCTTCACAATGGGGTTTCAAACCTGTGCAAAGAATCCCTATCTACTGCTTCAAGTCACAAAATTTCCATCAATTCAACTTAAGATGATCCCAAGGACGAGGAGACAATTCATCAATCCAAAGAGGCCATGGAAGTGGATCAAAAAACCTTTCTCCATTCCATGGGAAGATAAGATGAAACAACCAACCAACACGTGTTTAGTTAGTTTGTATGTTTTTTAAAGTTGTTTGTATTTTGGGTGTCTTTTTTAAGTAATATACACCTGTTAATAGCTAGGATTTATCAGTCACAACCAACTGCAAACTTTCTTATGTAGTATATGAAAGTTGCAAGTTTTGTTTAAATTATCACATTAACTCTATTTTTTATGCTTGCTGATAGCTCAACTACGATCCCTTTAATATAATATCTCCGAGTTGTGTTTTTTCTTTTAACATATAGAGTAAATTAAAAATGTATGAACTTAATATTTTTTTTTTTAATTTCTCAAAAATTATAATTCAACTTTATTGATGGGTACTTTGACCATCAAACTTTGTTTTATGAAGTTTTAGTCCATGTTATGACGACCCAAATCATCAAAATTAAAAAAAAAAAAGAGTGGGTCAAAGCAAAACTTTACTTTGCCATAAAAAAATAGTCTTGCTTAAAAGGTTGAGTTTGTTCACTTTTTAATTCAATCCTTAACATTTAATAATAATCATATTAGTGGGCAACCAACAAGTAGAAACAATGTAATATCCAATGATATAAGGATTTTTAAGTTAATTTATTTTTTATTTATATATTAATCTTCGTTACTAATAAAAACAAGTCAATGATGATTTTTAAGGATGACCTAAAATTGTTTTGCCTAATTAAAAGTTTGGCTTTTGCAAAAGTAAGAACATGTTAATGACACAAAACCTAGATGCATTTGGTGGAAGTGTAAGTCTATCTCCTTACAAATAGCCATCAAATTATTATAGTAGTGAGATTTTGTCACACAATAATGAAATTGCACATTAAAATCTTAAGATAATATCAACCATCGAACTATTATAGTAGTGAGATTTTGTCACACAATAATGAAATTGCACATTAAAATATTAGGATAATATCATAATGATAATTCAAAATACTAAAACATTTTTTTCCAAAATAAAAATAAAAAAATAATAAAAAAAATTAATGCATAGCAAAGGAAATGCTTACCAATGATGACAACAAGCACAAATCATCAGAAAAAGAGAATTGTAAGAAAGATGTATGCAAGATCTCCCGAACTCCTCCTTTTATATATGCCAGGCCAACAAAACTAACCTAATAATAGGTGTTTCTCACCACTCTTGTGTTGGTGTATTTTGGCATTTTGGTACATTGTTGAGTCGAGTCAAATAAAAAGATTCCATGGGGTGTTGGCAAGAGTATACATTAAATTGAATTGAGAAACCGAAATAGGTACTGTATTAGTTTTAGTAATAATGATATCTCTTGAACATTCTCAATAGTGATGATGATTCAATCTAAATTATCTTCATGTGAAACTAACATAATTAATATTTCCTTAGTGACCTCCTTCCCAAACATGTATGACATATTTTCTTAATAGTGATGATGATTCAATCTAAATTATCTTCATGTGAAACTAACATAATTAATATTTCCTTATGGACCTCTTTCCTAAACATGTACGACATATTAATGATGTATGACATATTAATGAAGAGTGTGATATGTAAAAGTTACTCTAACATAATTAATATTTCCTTATGGACCTCTTTCCTAAACATGTATGACATATTAATGATGTATGACATATTAATGAAGAGTGTGATATGTAAAAGTTACTCGATGTATAATGATTAAATTGTTTTCATTTTGTTAACATTTAATGATGGTTATAATTGCATATTCCAACCTAAACATGTATGACATATTTTCTCAGTAGTGATGCTGATTCAATCTAAATTATCTTCATGTGAAACTAACACAATTAATATTTCCTTATAGACCTCCTTCCTAAACATGTATGACATATTAATGAAGAGTGTAATATGTAGAAGTTACTCAATGTGTAATGATTAAATTGTTTTCATTTTGTTAACATTTAATGATGGTTATAATTGTATATTCTAACCTAAACATGTATGACACATTTTCTCAATAGTGATGATGATTAATCATCAAAATTATCTTCATGTGAAACTAACATAATTAATATTTTCTTAAGAACTTCCTTCCTAAACATATATGACATAATATTTCCTTATGGACTTCCTTCATAAATATGTATAACATATTAATGCAAAGTGTGATATGTAGAAATTACTCAATGTGTAATGATTAAATTGTTTTCATTTTGCTAACATTTAATGATGGTTATAATTGCATATTCTAATCTATACAATGTAATTTTAAGTATCCATGTAATTTAAAATAACTTAAAAATTTTAGGGTGTAGATCTTTATTGTAGAGATTGTAAATTTTTTTTAATGGAATTGCAATTTCAAATTTCTAACAAATTTGATGATAAAATAGTGATTGGAACTTTAGAAAAAACATTAAAAAGTGAAATGTTTTAATTAACCTTTTGATTACACCAATTGGTATTGCTACACTATTATGTAGAAAGGACTTACATATTTCATTTTAAGTTTTGTTATTTGAATAACTTTATGATTAACCATGAAAATAATTATTTTGTTTTATTGTTGTATTTTTATACATTTTACCTGAAGGAGAATAGTTATGATAATCGATAAGAACCTAACAACAATTTAACAACAATTTAATTGGCATTGTTTACGTTGAAATATATACTTATCATATCTAAAACAATTTCAAATCCATTTCATTAAAATAAACAAAGTATTTCAAATCCAAGAATATTATGCATTTTTTTCTTGCTTAATTTCAAATTCAAAAGTGTATATTTCAAAGTATACAATATTTGTTAGTTTATTGCTAGTAAGTGTACAATGTTTGCCTATCATTATTATTACTATAAGAAATATTTTCTAAATTATGCAACTTTATAAGTAACCATAAAAATATTTATCTGGTTTTATTATTGTATTTCTATACATATTACATAAAGGAGAAAAATTATGATATGGTATTATCTAAATTAAAATATATACTTTTGTATCTAAAACATTTCAAATCCAAGAACCTATTTAAATTAAAACAAAGTATTTCAAATCCAAGAACCTATTCAAATTAAAACAAAGTATTTCAAATCCAAAAATATTATGTATTTGTTTTTTTTAATTTCAAATTCAAATTAAAAAATGTATAAGTATACAATATTTGTTAGTTTATTGCTAGATGTATTATGTTTTCATATTATTATTATTATAACAAATATCATCTAAGTTATGAAAAAAAATATTACTTCTCAATAATAATAAAAAAATTTGATGCTTTTCCTTTCATGATGGTGTACGACAAAAAAATAATAAAGTAGTGATATGTATACTTTGATTTGTTTCTTTTGATTTGTTTCTTTATGCTAGGGTGTCTTGAATAATGTGGACCTCCACCAACCACTGCTTGCCTTTTTAACTCACAAGACACCTCTATAAATAATAGACACCTAATTATATAACATTTAATGTTATATATGTTGGTGTGTACATGTCAAATCTAAAGTAACTTTAAATCCAACAATATACACACCAACATATAGCTAACAACCTTGTTATCATTTTTACTTACAAACCCCATAAAGAGACCCTTCCATCATTATCATTTCCAAACATCATGTATACCAAGAAAAAAGCTTGACGAACTCCAAAACTCTAACATGGTTATTTTGTGCAAGTTCAAAATTTTGGATGTCTTTTATCTAGCCTTAAATTATAGAATGATGGAGAACTAATATTGCGATAGAATTGGCATGATTAGTTTAACATGAAATGCATCGAATCATGTTGTGCCATCTCTCTCTTCATTTTGGGCAAGTGCTAAGCACCTCACATTAAATTGATTAATGTTGTAGTAGAGTGCACAAAAACCGTTACATAGAGAGGAATTCCAAATCCAATGGCCTTTATTCACTATGTGGCGGTGTTTAATATTTTGTCACAAAGTGCTTAAATCTTAGGCTCAATTTTTGGTGTTTTACATTTCATTTAAAATATTATCACTTTCACATGAGTTTTTTTATTTTAAAATAAAAAATTGGCTGGGTCACAGACTATATATTGTTAGTCGTTTACGTTACAGTTTGGTCATAATAGCGGTTTGTAACATAAACAACTAGCAATATACAGTCTGCGACCCAACATTCAATGTTGGGTAGGTGGTATATACACTAGCGAATATACTTCAATGTATATATCAAGGTGATTCGACAATGTATATATACCACTTGCCACTACATTAAATTTTGTGTAGTAGACCGCTTATTGCTCGCCTAAACGTTGATGCTAATTATGCATATAGTGTACATACACAATACTACTCTGTCCAATTGATGCATTGTATCTTAATATACAAAGGCCTTGTCTAAACTTTCTATGTTTTGATTTGGCAATATAAATTTGGGCGAAAGCTAAATTTTTTGTTATTTAAATTGCATAAATGAATTCAGATTGCTGAAAAAATCCCAAGACACTAGGATTATACAAACTTAACCACTCAAATTTACAAATCTAACAAATTTTTACTGAATTTCGAGAAAAATTAAACGGATAATATCCCTGAATTTCTCTCTATTACGTTCATGAATCATGTTTTTGAGCGTCATGCAACTTTTGTGCTCTATAATATTTACGTCGAAGGCACTTTTTAAGGGAGAGGTTTTCTCAATTTTTTATCATCTGTCGACAACGTATAGACTAATGCCATTTGTCGTTGTCTTATTACACATTAAACCCTTCTCCTCAGGTTGCCTCTCGTTGCCACCATTGTCTACTGGTCAAGCTGGTTTGTTCTCCTCTGGTTGCACTGTTGCCGCCATTGTCTACTAGTCAATCCAATTTGTTACATGTTAAACCTCAGATTGGAGATTGGAGGAGGTCACGAGATCGGACCTTAAGCTATCAATGTCATCCAAAAGAAGAAGTATATTGAGGGAACAAGCCTTGGTTTCTTGGCGCTTCAATCCCTCAGATACAACCAATGACCAGGACGCTGCGTGGTCCTTTCAGGCCTCCCAGCGGGACATGGAAATCGTAATCAGAGCTCTCAAGAGGGGTCGTATTGAACTCGAGAGAAGAGGAAGGCGTTATAATTGGGACTTCGAACGAGAATATTGCAGGAAGTCACTTACACTAACATAAAATGTTGATTCTCTCTCATCAGAAAAACCATCCAATATTTCTTTGGGTTGTCCACTTTCAATAAATATATAGTGGTGCAAATGTCCTGTGTTGCAAAAGTGAATCTAGAAGCTCTGTTGGACAAGATATGTTTGCTTGGATGCAAAGTTCCTGTAGGGAATATAATTATACAATCTTCTCTTAAATATATACAACTAATATTCTTTCCTGTCAAAATACACGAAAGTTCAAAGGTTGATGCATGAGATGTTAGAAAACCCAGATCGCGAAGAAATAAAATAAAACAAATGCAGAAATAAAACATAGAAGATACACAATACAATAGAGACACATATATACGTGGTTCACCCAGTGTGGGCTACGTCCACCAGAGAAATTTCCAGGTCCTTCCTTTATTATTATCCAACAAATGAAGGGATACAACCTACATCACACTCGTTGTAACTTCCTCTTCTTTCTCTCACAATCTCCTCACTTCGAATACAACATTCACAATGATACATAGCCACAATACATTTCCCTCATAAAAGAGGGTTACCTTCTAGGGAAAAAAACCCTAACATAACTTCTACCATTAGATCTGCAACCTTATAATGAGCGGTCCATATTTACTATGGAATTACAATATACATTTACAAGGCAATTTTTCCTTTGGGGGCTTCGCCCCTGAACCCTTGCCGGGGGCTCACTTTTGCCCAGACCTCGCAGGGGGTGTAACCCCCCCCAATGCAGTCCCTGGCGTGGAGGAGTGTACATTCTTCGGGGGTGTAAAGTCTTCATGGGGTATAAACACAACTGAAAACAAAGACCTCTGAATCACAAAGATAATCAGGCTCCACAACCAACATGAGAAAACGAGTACTCGACATTGATTTGCAGGATTAGGAGCTGCTTGGAATGGTGGCAAGGTGAAGCCCGATGATTCATTAGAAATCTTTGGATTGGGCACCATTGGCTTGGTTGTAATTTGTCATGAATATCTCAAGCAACAGAAGCTATACATATACATGGCAATGTGTTCTTGTGCTACAAAGATTAGTTAGTACTTTGTGTCTTTCTAATTTTCCGCTACTAAATCCTTCCCTGTTCAGGTTGCAGAAGGTGATCGAATAGCTAGAGCTTCCAGAGTCCTTGGTATTGACATCAACCCAGTAAAGGAAGAAACATGTGGGTTGGAATCCATATACACAACAATAAATTTCTAGATAGGAGATTGTATTGATCGTCTATTTCCCTTTAAATTTTGCACATGGTTATGGAATATATGTTGAAATTGATAACTGCCTTCTCTTTTCCTAACAGCTAAACGCTTTGGAGTCACTGAGTTCCTTAATCCTTCATATTTCGATAAGCCCATTCAAGAGGTAATCTGTACCATGAGCGTTTGTTCTTTTGGGACAACAACCTTAACAACATCTGCAACAATTTTTTTCTGACTAAGTAAAATGTATTGTTGATTGCATGTGATTAGAGAGATGACTAAAGGAGGAGTTTATTCAAGCTACGAATGCATTGGAAGAGTCAAACTTATGCTTGCCGCACTTCAATGCTCTCACCCCGTTTGATTTTTTGTGTCCTCAATGCTTTGTCTCTGTTTCTTATGTTAATTACAATCGTTCTTCAATGATCCAACTTATGTAAGGAATTAATTAAGTCTATTACCTCCACTGCCATCTCATCTTTACTCGGCATGTATGTGCATTGCTTTGTAGGCACGAGGAAGAAAAATTATATTGGGTTTAGATGAAATGGATAAGAAGTTGAGTTTCAATCCCTTGGAGCTTCTACAAGGCCGGAAGCTAAAATATGTAGCCTTTGGAGGTTTCAAGAATTCTGATATACCCAAGCTCATAGATAAATACATGAACAACGTAACTTCTCCTTCTTTCTCTTATCCACCTCCAAAGAATTCTGATATACCCAAGATGGTAGATAACTACATGAACATCGTAACTTCTCCTTCTTTCTCTTATCCCCTTCCATCTTTAATTTTGTTGTTTTTGTCGAATGCATTGGAACAAGAATTGAGAAATCAAAGTGTTTATGAGTGCATGGATTTGATTTAGACAAGTATGTAACTCATAGAATGGTGTTCTCAGATATTAATGCAACGATGGAGATGCTTATAACTGGGAAGTGTTTACGATGTGCTCTACAAATGAATGAATATTGTGAAGGGGTGAATACTAAATGGTCAACTTCCGTTGATCTTTGCAAAATCAGAGTACTCTGTATTATTAATTATTTAATGTATGTGTATTCATTGTTTAGAAAGAAAACTGATAAGGCTAACACTTTAGAACGCTTTCGCTCAAATGAATTTATGGAATTGAGCAATTCTTAGGCCAACTTCATTAGTCTTCTTTTCCTTTCCGTTCAAAGATGAATTTGTATGTAAAAAATTAATTTTGCAACATCTGGTTGTGGAGGTGGATTTCTTTATGTAAAGAACATATAAGAAAGAGAGTGGAGCCTGGAGGATGGGTAGAAGATGATGGAGGATCAAGAGGTCCATGGTCTTTAAGTTAGGTACTATTTTGTACGGGAGGGATTTGAAGTTCAAGCGAGAGCAAATTCAATCAAATTTAAGTTTTTAATATGTAAAGTTGACTTCAAAAGTTTTTTTCACTGCATGAGAATAATCCAAATGTATTAATTTTATGATAGTATAATTTTGCATTATGAATTAGATTTGTGGCCATTAAATATGGCGAAATTAGCAAATTTAATTGCCAGTGCTTGAGGTTTTTGATGATATCATTTTTTTTCCCACTCAAATTGCTAAATGCAGTGAATTAACAACCACCCACATTTGGCATTCAACCCTGCACGGGGTTGTTTGTTCGAAAGTGGCGAGGATCTGGTCGAGGTTATAAATCAAATCGATCAATTGCTTAGGAATGCTCTTTAGAATCCTCAAGAGCGCTTGTTTTATTTTTCTTTCAATTTCTAAGACGGCTTTGAATGTAATATCACCCATTACAACTCCTTTCTTGGAAAACAAATATTCCATAAACTATGTTTTGCAAAAAAAAATATCTTAAAGAGGAGAAAATATCTTAAAGATGGATACGTTTCTGACAATTCCACCCTCGGCTCCCACTAATGGCGGAAAAGATTTATATGGTCGCTGACACTAAATGTTGGAGATACCATCTGTTGCTTATGCCGAGACACACACATAAGCATCCGGGGTGTATAAAAAGTGCGAGTAATGTCCAGCCGGTTAGACAATATTAAATGCTGCAGTTAGTGGTCTATAAGTTGTTGACTGGTTTATAAGTTGTTGGATTAGAGTAATTCAGATCCAACTATTTATAACTCACTCACCCCAATATTCAATGTACTCAAATCTAACAACTTATAATTCACTCACCCTAATATTCATTGTTGCTTCTTAGCAGTGTGGATATTAGCAATATCTATCTTGTTACTTAGCGTCAATGGTTTATAGATAGTTGAATTAAAAGCAATTTGGACTCAATAGCAACACCACCCATTGTAATAGTCAATGCTATTTGGCAACACCACCCACTTCAGATTCAGATTCATATTAGAGTTGGTAGTAAAAACATTTAGTTTAAACGTCGTAGTCTAAACGTTCAACATTTTGGCCCTTCTCTAACGATATTTTTGGTGGACATTTGTCTGAAATCTGGTGAGAAATTATTAGATCTGCAGATTTGAGTGATTATTTCTGTATAATCTGAGTGCCCCAAGGATTTTTCAGCATGTTGAATCCATTTCTGCATTCAACAATGAACTCTAAACTACAAAAAATAGTGATTTCGTGAGGATTTATGTCGTTGGATTCCAGCCAAAAAACCCAAAAAGTAGAACAGTTAAACAACATCAACGCCAAAAAGAATAATATATATATATTTTTAAGTTTATTTTTATAAGTATATTATTTTACGAGTAGCATTGTAATGGTACATTAATCATGAGTAGAAAAGTGATTTGTTGCAAGGTGTTTAGGTCAAAGTATGATTGATAGGTATTTGGTAGTAAATATTTGAAACTATTTCATTTCATGTATAGAAGTATGGACCAAGTCAAATAGTTCATGTATAGAAGTATGATTACAACATAGAAGAATCTAGAAGGTATGCAACAAAGAAGATAAGCACACCTCTTTTTTTTTTTCGTAGTGAGACATAAGCAACATCCTTCATTTTTTCAAAGTGTTTGGAGAAGGTTGGTGCTATTCACATTCCTTCTATAGTAGTAGTGTGTGACATTGTCATGAAGGTCAAGCCTTGACGTTCAATGTTTTCAATGTTTTCAATGTTTTCAATGTCGATGGTAGATCTTGTTAAGGTCATGCCTTGAGATTTATGGATAGTTAATGCCAAGGCCATCTTAATAGGGATTTGTTTCTTGTTACTCCTTTGTATGGGTGGAATTGGTACATGCTTTGGTTGGGTTGGTCCCATGGAGGGCCAATGTATTTATCAAATGCCACAACAACATATGTTGGAAAATTTGGAGGGTTAGTTCTTGGTGCATATACTATTTGCATGACTACTCCGAGAGCACCATTGACTAATCCTGCTTGGACTTATAAATTGCAGGATAATATAACTTGCTGGTCTATACATAGCAATATATGTTTTTCCAATTGATCATCATCATGATGGTGTGCATTTGAAGGACCGAGTAATTCTGTGGCATTGCGTGCAATTGGATTATTCAAGGATTGAAGCATGGACTTGTTATGGTTGCCCACAAAAATGTTTTTTGCAAATAGGTGGATTGAAGAATCAAACAATTGATGTTATTCAACAGATAAGAATATGTTAGTCCTAGATTGAAGGAGGTTCCAATCATCAATGGTTGGTGTAGCATTGTGAATGTTGGCTAACAACTAGCGGAAGCGAGACTGGGTGACAGAGATGCATTGTTGGTGGAATATTGTTTCCAACTTGACTACAGTGGTAAAGGCTGTCCATAAGCTCCTTCCTGGAGTCTCTCCTACATAAAGAGGTTATTCCATTATTGGTGGTAGTTGACCCAAGTCACCCACAAGAATTATTGAACAAGAACCATATGAGAAGTGGTTTTGTTCTGGAAACGCGTCACGCAAGCGAATTTCAATTTGCACAAAAAGTTTAGATCCTATGAAGCTCATCTCATCAATTAGAATGTAGTGAATATGTTTCATCTCTTCTCGGAACACTGCAAGGGACTGACCATGCAAATGCCTCATGTCCTTGATAGGAATCCTAAGTCCTGCATGTATAGTGGTCGCATGTATGTTAAATGTTGCAACTCCAGTTGTGGTAAGAAGCAATAGTGGGATATGGCCAGAGGGTGCTTGAGAAGATAGTGCTTCTTTGATGCAATGTATAAGGTAGTATTTTCCTGTGCCTGCAGTGCCTTGGATGATCATCTTCAATGGTTCTTTTGGTTCTTTTGCTTGTAAGTGATGCAGGATGATGTCAAATGCACCGTGTTGATGTGTAGAAAATGTTTTTTTGAAAGGAAATAGTGGATTAAGTTCTTGTAGTACTGTTGTATTCCTTCGATTGTAGCTAATGAAGCTTGGTGTAGTGTCTAATGTATCTTGTGATACTTCGAGTTGATCCCATGGGTGGGAAGTGCCAATCTCTTGAAGTCCCAACATATCAAGAGAAGTGAAGTTGATATTATGTGTAGGGACCAATCTTGATAAAGACTATCATTCATTCATCTCCATGTTTGGTTGTATGTTAGTATGGCTGTCCTGATCTTTAGATGTTTGGTCATTAGGAGTGGGCATTGGGATGCGATCAACATGCCAAACATGGTAGTCATCCCTTATGGTCTCCCAGTTAGCCACAATGTCTTCATTAAAGGCCTATATCTTCAGAGAAGGAATGAAAGGGTTTGTATAAAAGCAACTCACTCCAACAAAACTCAACAAAGGTATTAGAATCTTTGTTTGGTATGGTAGTAAAAAGTGTCCATACATGGATAATTGCAAGGATGTTTCTTTTTTTCCACTTTTCATTTTTTCGTGCTTGGTTATATGACCAGTGTTTTGCGAGGTCAAACAAACATATACGGTTGAGAAAAACAGGACGTATTAGATATGCATAAATGAAAGTGGATCCAGATAAACAGTTAGGTAAATCATAGGAGATTCGATGAAATATTTGATGACCAAAATTGAGTTTGGTGAAGGTGTGGCTGCATGTGACAAGGGGTAACTTTTGGAGCATATGGAAAGTTTCTTGGGCACTTATGTCATGGTCTACAATTCCTTTTGAGTGCAAGTGTCGATAAGCACTTGAGGTAGGGTCATCTAGATGTGTCGTAGATGCAATTATGGTCAACATATGGTGGTAGGTCTTTGATCTCCCCTCTGCTTTGGAAGCATATTTGGCAATGTATTTTAGAATTGCATAACGAGAGAGGACTGGTTGGAAAACTACATTTTCTCTCCATGTTTGGAGTATGTTAGAATTATGGATGTTTAGGCGCTCATCATTATGTGTCGGGCACTATGTCTTTTGACCCATTTCACGAATGTAGAGTGATGACTCCATTTGTACCTTCCAAATAATTTATACTTGCATTCGAGGGTAGCCCCTTTTCTATGAAGACATGTTTTCTCATTGCACTTTGTATGTATTTGAACTCGATTTAAGAGTTGTTCATAGTCCTCAAGTGGGTTGGATGCAAATATATCCTCTGTATCTAGTAAGTAAGGTTCATCTTCAATGGAGTGATGCATAGCCATGTGTGTGTCATGGTTTTTTCTAGGATTCCAGGCCGTAACATAGTTATCAAAGAAACTCTTTGCACCATAGATTTGATTTGGGTCTTCCCAATTTAATTTTTCCATGTTTGGAGCATCAACATGCCATAGAAAACCAGGTACATGTGCAGATCCATGATGTTTCCACTCATACCTGCAAAAGGTATATGAAATGATCAGTAAAGAGCATATAAATGTATAGGTTTGGTAGTGGTAATTGCAAGTAGTATACATTGTGTACCTATACCAATAGTCAATTGCATTTTTTTTTTGTAGTATCTCCTCATGGAAGATTGAAAACCTTTTGTGCATGTAAGCATCTATAGTGTGGGGGAAATCAATGACATTGTTTGTACACCAACGTGTTGGACACACCTACCACACTTAGAAGGGGGGGGTGAATGAGTGTGGGGCTCTTTTTCCCAAAACTTCCCTCTTGCACTAAAACTCATCAATTAACATTCAACATTTTATTCATTACCCATTGCTGTCATTTATAACCAGTTAGATGTGAGCACATATCAGCAACATATTTCAACAATGTATCATCAACAAGTCATCATCACAATGAACACAAAGAACACAAGATGTATGTACAATTTTCTTTTTATTACGGACTACAATCCTTGGGGTTTATCAGCAACAACTGAATAGAGTACAACTCTACAAGAGCACCATCTCTATATGCAAGACTCAAATTACATTCTTAGCACCAACTAAGATGAGGCAACAATCCTCAACAGATATCAGTCTGTCAACAAGTACGCAACCTGTTAGTAGTGCAACCTGCGTGTGCACGCGCCTTGGATCACTACAGCTCGCGTGTGAACGCGACCAATGTATAATGCAACAAGCGTATGCTTCTGAGAAACTAGGGTTTTGCTTTTCTTCACATGCTCAGATCCTCTGCAACCTACAATCACTTTCTCTTCTGTCTTCCACTGTCCAAACTGACCCACAACCAATCACAACACATCCAAGCTCTCCAATAGCTTGCTCATGCTCCACAACAAATCAATATGAATGCTATTTCAAACATGTATAAATAACTAGTAT
>JASDQU010096386.1:0-21664 GCA_032191745.1 Picea mariana | reverse complement strand
AGTGAAGTGATGAGTGTATTATAATTCAAAGTGAATACAAAATAAATTATTTCAATAATAAATTTAATGGAAAAATTAGAAGTGGGTTAACCCTAAAATAAGGAAAGTGGGCCAAGTGACCTAGAAGATGTTTTTAAGGAAGCTACTTGGAGAGTATAAATAAGAGGCAAGGCTCGCTCATTTTAATTACACTTGAGAATATTGAATATCTATATGTGTCTGAGGTAACCAAGGATATCTAAGCTGAATTTATGAGGAAAGGTGAAGAAAAGAAGGCTGAATTGCAAGAAAGGATAAATTCTTGTGGGTCGTTGTATTTTGGGAGTTACACTCCGTGGAAAATAGGGTTTGTGGCTAGTCCTGAAACTAGTCAAAAACAAGTGTTTTGGGTAAAAATGCCATAACTTCTTCATAACAGATCCAAATTCAGTGAGACCAAATGTGTTGGTTAGGGTATAGTCTTTAGTATGTTGTGTAACAGTTTCATATCAATTCAAAGAATATTTCATGTGGAGCACACTCTACAAGGTCGCTCTCTAGAATAAGCCAGAATTTAGCAAGGTATGCCCTTTTTTCTATAAATCATTTTATGAGAGGTTCCAAGTAGTGGCACCTAGAGGAATTGCATATAACACACTGAAGAACATTGCATATCAGTTTCAGATCTTTATACATTACAGGTCCAAAGTTATGATTACTTCAAGTTAGGGTTGTTGACTAATCCAAAACTAGGCATGTGAGACTAAAGAAAAGTTTGAGGAAAATGACAGTCTCTTGTTGTTAAAGTTAAGGAAGGTTTGTAGGAATGTGATCATATACACCAAATATATTACAGAGCTACAAATCATATTTGGATGATGAAATTGAGGAGGTCTTTCGGTTGAGGTACATGTTGAGTACATGGTTGAGACATGTAGTTGATGAGTTGGCACATACATTTGGTGTGTAGTTGATGATGTTGGTACATATTGATGAGTCATAGTTAATGAGTAGTTGACACATGATTGGTACATACTTGGTAGATGGTTGTATTCACTTTTTTATGGTACAGGTTGATTACAGGTTGTTTGGTATAGGTTGGTGCATGGTTGATGTACTTGTTTATGGTACAGGTTGATTACAGGTTGAGGTACAGGTTGATGCATGGTTCAGATTTATTGGTACAGGTTTACAGCGGTATATCTCACAGTAATAGTGTGACAGTGGTTCCATCATTCTACTTCTACTTTAGGGTGGCAGGACGGGGCAAGGATAGGTGGTTGTAGCCACCTCTTGGTTGTAGCTAGAGAACATAGGGGGTTGTAGCCTCCTTCTGGTTGTAGCCAGAGAATTGGGGAATTGGAGCTTCCCTCAGGTTGTAGCCTAAGAAACTAGGGGGTTGGAGCCTCCTTCCAGTTGTAGCTAGAAAACAAAGGAAGTTGGTGCTTCCAATTAATGTAATTCTTCAAGACATATAAGAAAAATCATTCTGTGGTTTTCTCCCAATTTGGGTTTCCACGTAAAACATTAGTGTATTGTGTATGTGTGTGATTGTGTATTTCTTTCTTCTCATTATTGGATAATAATTCTACATTGATATAACATTTGAAGAAAAAGGATTATAATTATGCTATTACTGATTCACCCACCCCCTCAGTAATCCAACAGTGGGAAAGTTCACAGGCCCGATGTGCCAAGGGTTTAGTGAGCCAAGTAGCGGGCACCAAATCAGTATCCACGTCAGATGCCACGTCCATGCTAGGGAGTGACATGTTATAACATATCAATGCCACGTTGGATGACATAGGTGACATGGAGCCATGTGGGTGCCACGTGGCAGTAAGAATGCCTCTGTTTAATAAAGGCCCTAAATTTTTAAAAGGCCATAACTTTCAAAATATTACTCGGTTTTGGAAAAAATAATAGTCCTTGGAAATTTGTCGACAAGCAGAAGATGATGGTGTCCTTTATAAAGGGATTCGAAGAGGTTTAGGAAAAGAGAAAATGTAATACCACACCCCTTAAAAGGGTACTTAGGGGGTTGGGTGTGTTACAATGTGGTATCGGAGCATGGTTCAAACACTATGCCTAGATGGGTCAGAAATCAGTCATAGGATTGATATAAGAAGGCCAAGATGAGCATGTTGAAAATTCTTTCTACCCTAAAATATTTTTTAGTATTTGCGTAATCTCTTTGAGAGGAAGGATTGCAGATTGAAATTTGCTTTCAAGTTTTTTGCAGCAGAAGGAGCATTTTGTTGCCTTGTTGGAATGATAACTACTCCTACATGAGTTGGAACACGCTAACAAGCATTAAAGGTAATATTTGAGTGTGAATGACCGAATTGGAAGCATCCTATAAAGGGTTGCTTAAGTCCAAAGA
This sequence comes from Picea mariana, assembly GCA_032191745.1. Lineage (NCBI taxonomy): Eukaryota > Viridiplantae > Streptophyta > Pinopsida > Pinales > Pinaceae > Picea > Picea mariana. The sequence goes on along the minus strand of JASDQU010096386.1, from coordinate 19,302 downwards.
AATGAGTGATCTAGTGATTGTAATGCTACCTCTAAACATGAGTAGTTTAGGCCTCTGGTTTTGTTATGAATGTCTACATAAGGGATAAGATCCTTATCGAAAAACCTTTTTGGTTAAGGGAATTTAGTATGAAATTGATAAAACCCTTGGAAGCATTAATTACTTCTTAGATAAAAGACTTAACCAAGTATGTGCAATTCCTCATGATCAGAAAATTGACGGAAAAACTATGAAGTCTATGTAATTAACCTATAATGAATGAACCCTATAGTGGGGCTCATCTATTTAAGAAAAGGAAAATTATTCCTTTGGATGGTTCATAACCCTTGAGAAGAACATAAAGTAACATGCACATATGAGTAATTTTGTAAGTTCATGGTTGTGCTAAGAAGATGTATATGCTTATTAACTTGAAATTAATTCAGCTAGGCTGAAAGTTCCTTAACTATGCATGTAAATGCACAAGGCAGACAACTAGTATGCATGTGCATTGTAAGCATGAATATAATACTTGGTGTATCAAGTATGTTGTAATGCATACAACAATTATTGAGTATGTATATAACATGTGGTAGTTTGTAAAGTATGGTATGTTGAATGGACATTTTAGTTGATGATGACCTGATATCAACATGAATGTGAATAGCGGAAATAAAATGTATAACATTATGAGAATGAGGTAGCTTAACCAATGAAAATATGATCCAAAGACTAGTAAAAGTGCCTCGGCATTTTTGAAAGACTAATGGGTCAGATTGACATCCAGAAGTGGATGACAATCATACAAGTATAGCTGGGCATGCTTAGGTATCATTAGAAAGGAATTTAGGAAAGGATTCCCTTGATAAAAGGGCCTATTGACCAAGAATAACTTAAGCATGAAAGGAAGTTGGATGTTGGTGTTTTAATGCCCTGGGTAATGCGATAATTACCTATATTTTGTAAATTGTGGATTGTTGTTATAACAGAGGGGACAAGAGTAGTTTCTTCCTGGTTGCTGCCATGTAGGAAAGACATTACAATTAATGAGTATTCCTATGAGACTAGCCATAAGATTGGTTGTAAAACCTATGAAAGAGATTGTATGGAAGTTTGCAATGTCAATTCGCGTGAATAACATGGAAAAAGGTGTAGGCAATGAACTTGCATGTTGAGTATATATGTATGCATGTATATTATTGAATTTATAAATTGAATGTGTTATAGGGTTTCCTAGTATGAAGACTGAATACGAATTTTTTTGTGGGATTATTCATATGGATGACCATAAGTTCCCATCAAAAAAGGATGATGTAAAAACCCAAATAAATGAATAGGATAACATAGAAAGTTTCAATCGATGCACATATATGATTGCATGACATGGTATGATTGCATGAACAAGTAGACTGTGGGGAAATATCTGTACTTGATAGATCTGATTAAGGCCATGGATGTATGGCTGAACCCACTATTGGAGAGTCTGAGTATCTTGTTTAAATAATATCTTGAGGAGGATGTGTTCCATCCCTCAAGAAGAACTAGTATAAATCGATGAAGGAGTAGATGAGCAAGGAAGCTTTGTGTCATGAATAGAAGGTCATATGATTATGCCTTTGAGAATTGCATGACAATGATTGTGAAAAACCATGAGTAAATAATTTGAAGTAAATATGAATATGGAAATGAAAAGCGTGCATGTGGTAGATACACAATATGTTGATGCATGTGGTTAAGTACATAGTGCATGAAAGCATGGTTTGAATACAAACTGATAGAATAATATGCATGTGTAAATTCACAATAGGAATGCATAATAGAGATGCACGCTGATATTTCCTTAGGGAATATTATGCTAAGAATCTGAAATGACAAAGCTGAAGCTGACGCGAGGTTGATATCATGTCAAATAGTGATGGGTATGCAATAAGGAAGTTGCATGATCAGACAGTTCCATGTGGAGAAACAATGTGAGCACTCTGTCAAGAGAGCATAGTCATAATCTTAATGAATGTTGAGAGTTAGGAAATGGACTATAAAGTCAAATTATAAGAATCCTAGATTACATTAAAAAAACATAATGCATGCATGGGTGATCCAGGGGATCAAAATATGATCAAAATAAAAGTGCTCGGAATTGCTTGAAAACAGACTCGTGCACAGGCCTCGTCCTCGTGATCCCAATGAAACTTGAATGGGTTCAAATGGACGTCGTATGTGAGAGATATCACGTTTTTTCCACTTTTCCAAATAGACAAAATTTTGCTGACTGTACAGTCTATATAGTCTGATTGTGCAGACTGTACTAACACGTGGCAGGGTGATGTGTATTGCTGACTGGGTAGAGGTGTTGATGTGGAAAGGTGTGTTGGCTTGTACGTGGACCAACCAGTGGTCAATGCATGGCAGTTACATGGAGAATAGTATGGTGCCACGTGACCCAGTCATGGTCTGCCACGTGGCACCCCCTCCATTGTTAAAAATTGTTGGACTTCACAGGAATTGAACACGCGACCTCCAGGCGTGGGAAGTGACTTGGAAAGAGTCAAGCTACCAACCCGCCTACGCATTAGTTATTAACACTATAGTTTTAAACTAATATTTAAGTTTGAACCAAAGCTAAGCCGAGTGGAGAAAGGGTCGGGGCTTAGCCCCATCCCTTAGTCACACCACTCACCATACGACCTTACCATAGGGGGGATGATGGTTAGCTTGCAGTCACAACACTTATTTTCCATATGACCCTTCTACATGGAGACTCCAATGAATTTGCGGGAAAGTGTTATATTTAAGGTTGGTGCTAGGCCACATGGGCCATGCGACCAACACTTCCATCGAGAAAGGTGCCTAAGTCTCCTAATCGTTAAAAAATTCACCACCATTTGTAGAACAGGTGCGATGCTAATGTTTTGGCACAGGAAACACCTATGAGCTAGGTTAGTCACACAAAGGTGCATTTTGGCGAGCAACGACTGTTAGCACATATGTTTGTAAAGGGGTGTTTTTTCCTTAGGGAATAACCCCTTGGTGAAAAATGCGAGAGTGGGGGGATAAAAACCCACAAATGGTTTCTATCCTAAGTTAGGGTCTAATTTGATGGCTTGGCACGTTGTGCTAAAGAGCACACAAATCTGAGCGGTTGAGATCTGCAACCTAAAATCTACAGCCCACAGCAGCAGCTCGGACCCCCTCCAACCATTATTCCTTTAATGGGGGGGGGGGGGTCCGAGTTAGTGGTTTTCTAGTGTAGGCCCCCCACTCNCTCCGAGCTAACCTCCTTACCACCTCACATTACCACCCGCGCTCCTATCGCCACCTATCCTCCACTCACATCAATATCGCACCTTTCCCCTTGGCATTGTCACATCTCCCCTCTTGCCTCCCGACATGTGTCTTCCACTTCCCCTCCATGCCACCTCCGTCATGTTGTCGTGTACCCCTGTTGGCAGCAATAATATAATCTCTACTTTTACAAGCTGCCTACACAGGGTTTTTAAATTCTCGTCACTCATCACGACCTTTTTCATTAAACAACACTTGTTACTCATCGCTTTCTGCATACCTTCTTTTCGATTTTGTTTTCATGACTGTAAGCATGAAAACTCATAGCTGGAATTCATGTTTGATTTCATTAAAGGATTAAGGCTCATTTGGTCTATTGTCGCATTGTCGTATTTCGCTATGAACATGGTTGTTTTCATGGTTATAACCCCTTGGTCTTAAACATGCCTTGGTTACATGAGTATTAAACCACCACCCATTTAGCATTCGATTAATGTTAATGGGGTTTTGATTTATAAAATTCTTTGATTCAATTGTTTATTTGACATATTGATTTTGTGATCAAATCATGGATATGCATACGATTGTGTTCAATTGTTATGATCTTTGTGCGTACCATTATGTCGAGGTGTCATTCCAAGTATAACATGGTATTATTCTTTTGCATGGCCTCGATCTACACGATTTTTCTCACACGCATAGCAATTAACACTCCTGCCTACCATTTCGAGTTGTCTTTGCATTGCATTGGGAAAGCTTGGGGCAATGGCTCTGTGCTTATTCTGTCAAACCCTACCGCCGAATCCCCTGTAGATTCCTTGCTGTTAGCCATGGCTCCTGTGGTGAGGATTGAGCCCAACAATGTCCAGACATTGTTATCATTTGACAATGCCAGAGATGACTTAGAAAGGAATGGCTGGCATGTGTTTGTTGAAAATTTCAAGGGTTTTAATTTAACAATTGCTCAAGAATTCGCGTTGACCTTCGATGGTTGTAGAGAAAAAATAGGTCTGTGCAGTTGGAATTAATTGAAGACTTCTTAAAGCTAACCCCGTAATTGCCTCCCAGAGACACATTTTTGCATGAGCGATTCTAAGCAAACGGTTTTGAATTAGATCAAACCCTTGAAAACCCATAACCAAAATGATCCCTTTTACCTTCATTGTGGGTGGTTTCCCCAGAAATTGGGTCATTACAAAGATATAGCTCATCCTTTAGAGGTCAAATCTCAGATTTTCTCTGTGGTTGAAAGGTGCCTTTTGGTCTGTTTGCAATTGTTGAAACATTTATTACCTCTCCAGGCCTATGCCTCAGAACCCCTCTCACTCGTCCAGCCTTGTGCCTCAGCCTTCTGTGAACCATTGATCAATCCAAAGGATTTTCAAGCAATTTGTCAACAAGTTATACATCCACAGGGTCTGTTGTTTTTAAGAACGTGGAAGCAGCGACTGCCATTGTAAATTCAAAGATTGCTTGATTAAGTCGAATCCCTTAATCTGAGGTATGATTTTTAAAAATAAGTTTAGGATGATTTTGTCTTTTTTAAATTAGAATACATGATTTGTTTGCACAGATTACCTCTAGTCTGTTTTGATTGATTCAATAAAATATGATTCTAGTTATAATTATAACTAGCTACAGAATCATGAGATTCTGTAGCTAGTTACAAGAATTTGAATTATTTGTTTGAATAACTAAAAATGCATCTGAAATCTTTTATTCTTATGTATTTTCAGGAACCTACAATTTCTACAGAAGATTTGAACCACTGGTGGCATCTCTCAGCATGCTATTTTTATGTTGTTTTAGAATAGGCTGTTAGTTTTGATATCAAGTAGAATCTGGGAGGTTGCATCCCCCACATTTTTTGGAACAAATCAGATGATTTCCACAGGAAACGTTTTGGTCCTGTAACCTTTATAGATGTGTTGTTTTGTAAACTAAGGAACCATCGCTGCCTGGAGACAAAAAACTATGGATTTATGATTGACAGACTTGAATGGAAGTTGATATTTGCACAGCTTTAGCTTCAATATATCGTATTTTTATTCAAGTTATGGTCATTTTGATTTGTAATTAAATTGTGACTGCTTTAGATATCATGGTTTATTACAGATTGATGTGATGAAATTTATATGATATCCGTGTTTTATGTCCCTTATATCACATACAGTAATTACTCTGTTCAAATTTGAGATTAGAAGATTAATCTTTTTTATTCATTGAACATCGATATATAAATTTTCACAGCCGGATTTATCTCAATGTGACCATTTGTGAAATCATAAAATTGTTGTCACTACTTCTCTTATATGTTCTGTCATTAGCATTCAATCACTATTGCTTCACATTTACGAGAAGCGCTTGTAAGGTCTGTTGCGGTTTACCTCATCAAACAGCAAAATTGGATACTGTATGCAGGACAAATGGGAGATGCGATTACAGGTTAGTTCCCTCATTTTATTTCATTAGTTTAATTAATATAGGAATTTCCTGTAGTCTAAATACATTGTATTGTTTGTTATCTTTGTTTTTCAATTAGACAGTTTCTATTTCATTTCTTGTTTATAAAAGTTATAAAAAATCAAAAAGACTGAATGATAGTTTTGCTGTCATAAATCAATCCATATTTGATTTTCGCAGGTTTAGATTAAAATTTGCATTCTGTAAATATCATACATATATTAGAGATATAATCATATAGATATATTGTACATATAATAAGTAGAGCTATTTTATAAATATTAGTTAGTAAACTGTAACTATATTTTAGATTTGTATATAGTTTTCAGTGAGTGTTTTTTTTATTAAGTTATCTTCTTTAGTTTTGTTTTTTTTACTTTCATAGGACTTAGATCGGCTAACGGAGCCGCTAAACCCATCAGAGTGGATTAATCCAAACAGATTGGGTTAAGTAGACAACCCTGGACCAGATTCACTCCTCCAGTTGACGAGCGGTCAATTTCGCCCGTCAACAACCTCCTAACCACTCACATCCCTCTGCCTCCACATCTTCTCCCTATGCCACATCACCCTCACTCCTTTACACCTCAACCCTCACAGCTCGACACCTGTGCAATCCCAATCACCGTCCCACCATCCACATCATCCACCTGGCTATCGCTCCTTCATTGATCCATGCCAGTTCATGCCAATCACCTCACCAGCTCTCCATCATTAGTGTTCACGTCTGCCTGTCGTCTTTCCAGGCAAGCATCTAGCAAAGATCTAGGTGGAAAAGGAGCATAGTGTAGCTGGCACGTTTTCCAGGCACAGAGTTGACTCATGCTCGTCTTGATCCCAATGAATACAGTTAATGAAAGAGGGGGAGGTGGTTGAAACATCATCTCCCCCCATAAATGGAAGGCTCAGAAGTTATGGCTAAGGAGACAGGGTTGTCGACGAGTCAGGTCCCTACTGAAGCACGTTGTGTCTGACTGGATGCTACATGCACAGTCTGCCAAAGAACATGCAGACGTCAAGCCTTGAATGCATTGACTTGATCACACATCTGGTGGTGGTAGTCACTCCTGAGTATATCTAGGCATTTTTGATAATTTGTTATGGTCAATGGTTGAGCAAGGCTCCTACATTGTAAAGTTTTGATGAAGCTCTGGTTCTCTGGTTATGTATCTCGATTTGAGACTTATTGTTTAATCTATGTAAGATTTCTTCTTCATATTATTTCCTATGATACTGAAGTGTCTATGATTTAAGGATTCACATGGATTATTATAGTTGTGTTGTGATGGATGTTTTATTATAGTGTTGTTATAGTGTTCTTTAGTTTCTTGAAACTTTGAATATAAGAGGATATTGTGTTTGAAGTTTTTCCTCCTTAGGATGTTGGAAGACCTAATGTCCATAATAGACCTCTACATTATCATGATCAGTTTTTCCTCCTACTCTCCCTTACTACAACTTACTGACTGAAGTTGATCAAGACCTCACCTGCTTGTGCATGCTGGTCCAGTTTTCTGAGTTAAAATGATATTATCTTGAGTCTGTGCCCATTTGACCTCTTTAAAATTATTCTTTATGAAATACAAATTGATGGGTACTGGGCTACCTTTGATGCAATCCAAGGGTGACTTCTAGTGATAACATTTCTGGCATCATTTCTTGGGAACAAATTGAAGACTTTTCCCTGGGATTGAACGACAAAGAGCTATTGATTCCAAAGGTGCATCAGAAATCAGTACCATTGAAGGTTGCAGTTTTCACCTGGCGACTCCACATTCAAAGACTCCACTGGGGAGGATCCTGTTGACAGAAAGATGACCATACCGAAGGGGATGACCAAGTATCAGTTTATGAGCTTTCTTCATGGACTCTTGTTCTTTCTTATCATCTCATTTATGTCTTTCCCTCTACATATAAAAGGGATTATCCTCTGCTTTGTATATTCATATGATAATAAGCCTTCCTTTATTTATCCTTCTTTGGAAGAAGAAGACATGCCCTCTTCTTGTGTTTTATATGTTGATCTTGTGTCTTCACCTCAGCATGTTCATACAAGTGAGATCTGTATTGGCTTTCCTATTGAAGTTGATCACCCTTGTAGCCTTGAGAGGGTTGAAAATGATTCAAATCCCTCTCATATCTCACTGCCTTCGGTTATTGTTTTTGAACCTTCCCATCTTATTGTTAAATCCCATTTTCAGCCCACAGGTTTTCAAGCTAAGATTAGAGACAAAATGTTTAAGCCTTTAAGGCTGCCACATCACCTGCACCCCTATCCTCTTTTTTCCTTCAATTACCTTCCTCGGTTTTCTAGAGAGAATCATGTTACAACTGAGAGGCACTTGGAGGCCTTTGAGAGCTTTTTTTATTGGTTCAGGATCGTTCATGATGATATTACCATGAGGTTGTTCTCACAATATTTGTTTGGAGATGTTGTTGTGTAGTTTAAGTGTTTGGGAGTCGGTTCTATTGGTTCTTGGACCGAGCTATGCACTATATTTTTAAAATGTTGGGGTGAGAAAAAGTCCCTTGATCAATATTGGTTTGAGTTTAATGCCTTGAGGAGAGGGGAAGAGGAAGCCTTGGAGGTATTCAACAAGAGGTTTTACAGTGTTTATCATAGTATGCCTATGGAGATCAGACCCATAGAGACTGTTGCCATGGTGTATTATGTCATGGATCAACATTCAGAGCTTGTCCATCTGCTGAGAGAAAGGAAATATTCATCTTTAAGACACATGTTTGAAGATGTTGAAAAATTCGAAGAGAACATCAGGGCTAGCAAGGGGGTTCATATGCAGGCACATCTTGAAAAATTGCATGTGTATAAGCAAGATTACTGTCAATATATCTCAGATTCAGAGCCAGAATACAGTGGGTATGAATCAGAAATGGAACAACAACAAGGAAGTAGGTATGATTCACAGTTGGAATCAGATTCTTCAATATTTGAATATTTTTCTATGGGCAGGAATGCATATCAATCTTATAATCAATTTTCATACCATTTTGAGCATGCAACAGTGGTTGATTTCTTAGATAACTATATGTTCTTGGCTGATCATGGTTATGATGCTTTATATCATGTTGTACAATTATCTTATGATCACTCTTATGAAGGAGAGACTACAACTATTGATGATCATGAATTGGTTTCAAAAGAACAAGGAGGCCTTTTATTTGCAAGCAGAGAGGCATTTACAAAGGAGCAGACTGTTTTTCTAAAGAAGACAGAACTCCGTCACGTTATTCATGATCCTATGGCCATATACATGGAGTCGTGTCTTTCAAAGTTTCTGAAATTTTCAAATTACATTATTTCATCGATACTCATGGGTGAGTATGGTTTTGTGAAGGAGATGAATGGACAATTTATATCCTATTTAGAGCCTGTAAATGAGCATATATCACCTGGTGTTAGTCATCCTTCATTAGTTCTCTACCCACCTATACACTCTGAGGATATCGAACGACGGGTGAGCCACAATGAAGGTCGGGAGGTATTTTCTTACTAGTTGAGCTTTCCTGATTATAAATTTTGTGACCCCGTGGGGTCATATATGGAGATGTGCTTCCAAAATCATTGGAGCCTCCAAACTTTGTCTTGCCTTCAACACTAGGAGGAGAGTTGGAAAGGGTAATATATTTATTGTCACATTTTTATCACCTCTTACTGATCAGTGACAGAGTCAATAAGTTTTCAGTTAGGGAGTTACTTAAATGGCTATGGTGGAAGTTTTATTTCACCTAGCACTTTGTAAAAAATCAGTTAGTCTAGGAGTGTACATAAATAAGCTCCTTGGGATCCCATTTGTTTGCTTTCATTTTTAGAATAGTGTGTTTTTCGGCCTATTTTCCTTAGCATGATGTTTTTTTAGCATAACTCCATAACCCAACACTAAGGCATTGAAGCTGGAAAAGGAGTTCTTAGAGCCTCACAGGGAGGAATCTATCCCCCATGGAGCCTAATATTATCACATATGTTTGTAAAGGGGTGTTTTTTCCTTAGGGAATAACCCCTTGGTGAAAAATGCGAGAGTGGGGGGCTAAAAACCCACAAATGAATTCTATCCTAATTCGGGGTTTCATTTGATGGCTTGGCACGTCATTCTAAAGAGCACGTAAATATGAGCGTCTAAGATCTGTGTGCTTAGATATATGGCCCGTAGCAGTAGTTCAGACCCCCTGACCATTATGCCTTTAATGGGAGGGGTGGTCCGAGTTAATGGTTTTCTGGTACGGGCTCCCCATGGATGTGTCACCTTCATGGCAACTCGGACCCACCCCCCCTCTATGCTTTACCATTTACCGCCTCCCCCCCCCTTCGAGATAACCTCCTTACCACCTCCCATTACCTCCCTCGCTCCTGCCGCCACCTTTCCTCCACTCACATCAATCTCGCACCTTTCCCCTTACCACTATCACATCTCGCCTCCTGACATGTGTCTTCCACTTCCCCTCCATGCCACATCCATCATGTTGTCGTGTACCCCCTGACCACTCACATCCCTTTGCTTCCACGTCTTCTCCCTGTGCCACATCACCCTCGCTCCTTTACACCTCATCCCCTGCAGGTCAATACCCGTGCATTCCCAGTCAGTGTCCCACCATCCACATCATCCACCTGGATATCGCTCCTTCATTGATCCATGTCGGTTCTCGCCATTCGACTCACTAGATCTCCATCGTTAGCGTTCACGTCCACTTGTCGACTTTCCAGGGGAGCATCCAGCAAAAATCTGGGTGGAAAAGGAGCAGAGTGCAACTGGCACGTTTTCCAGGTGCAAAGTTGACTCATGCTCGTCCTGATCCCGATGAAGACAATTAATGGAACTTTATTGTGTTGTGATGGATGTTTGATTACAACGCTGTTATAGTGTTCTTCAGTTTCCTGAAACTTTGAATATAAGAGGATCTTGTGTTTGAAGTTTTTCCTCCTTAAGTTGTTGGAAGACCTGATGTCCATAGTAGACCTCTAAATTCTCCTCATCAGTTCTTCCTCCTACTCTCCCTTACTAAAACTTATTGACTGAAGTTGATCAAGACCTCACCTGCTTGTGCATGTTGGTCCATTTTCTGAGCTAAAATGATATTGTCTTGAGTCTGCACCCATTTGACCTCTTTAAAATTATTCATTTTTACATACAAAATGATGGGTACTGAGTTTACCTTCGATGCAATCCGAGGGTGACTTCTAGTGCTAATAGAGCCCAAAAATAATTTGGAGAAACTTCAAGGAAGTTATTTCTTCTCATTGTTTGGCCAAAGCAGGTGCAGAAAGAGCATAGCTAGAGGTTTTTGGACATTCTAGAGCCATTGAAGCTATCTATTTTTCATTCTGACTTCTGAGCATTGTAAAGCACTGATTTTGACACTTTGAGAGTTAATGAAAATGATCTATTGGAAGTTGTACCAGGAGATTATCCCAAGAGAGGGGCAAACTCATTTATCATTTTGTTGTGTTAATGTGCTTATTTTGATGGTTGTTATGTCTGTTTATGCTTCTCATGATTAAGTACAAAATTATTAAGGTTTATGTGTTTGTAACTTGATCCCATTACCCAAGCACATACAAATTACACTTGCAATTTTTAAGAGACTCAAGCCTTTTCATTTTCAGATCAATGGGAGACATTCTAATGAATAGTGACCAATCTGATTGGTAATGTGTCGAATGCACTGGTTCATGATCAAATTATGAAAAAAAATCTTGTTGTTGTAGCATAATTAATTTACCCAGAAAAGTCAATATGAAATTGATTAAGCCTTCTCGAGGAAGAGAGTGGGAATATCCCAAGAGGGATAGATTATTTAAGCAAGGAAAGAGAAAAGGTGAAATATTTTTCTCACTTTAAAACTCTGATGTATGAGATAGAGTTGTATACCCTAAAAAGAACAACTATGAAAACAAGCACATCCGATAAAAGGAAAATAAAATAATGAATATGTTTAGTTGAATGATTTTTGTTAAGCCGTGAATGTGCAAAGGTAGAGAGGCCTTGGGAATAGTTCAGTTAAACTGAAAATTCTAGATTGTGTAGAAGGAGTTGGACAAGGGAAGAATCCCTTCACTCCTTTCTTTTTGTTATTAAGTTTCTCTGGTATGATAAATTGATATGTTGTTGTATGTGCATATTTTGGCATGAGAATGTTGATAGTTGTATGACTGTAGAGACAGTTGAAAATTTTGATTGTCTTTGCACTGATGAAAATAGTGAGGGGAATGAGATCAATGCATAAATATATGCTACAACATATGTGAAAATGTTTTGTTGAATTAAATACTATGGCACATCCATTTTGGACTTGAAATAATAGCTGACATAATTTTGAATGTGATGATGCATGTTATGTGTAGGAAACGATTGGATATGTTGTGGAAAGGGAAAATGCCAATGGTGTACGTCCTCAAGAAGAGGGGGAATGAAAGAAGGTTGTCAATAAAGAGAAATATGAAAAGGGATTTAGATGTCAGTAGGAAACACCACTAATGAGGTAATATCAAAGAGGGTGTTGACAGCCAGAACTGGTATAAAAGTGTTCATGCCTATGTGGAAAAAGGTATGAAGGATTGGGTAAGAATCCCTTTTGAAATTTTGTATTGTCTTAATGTTATTTTGAAAGACCGTTTTATGCCATTGATACCAAATTAGGGTATGATTGAGAAAGGAGAACCTTAACGATGGAGGTGTGAACCTCCAGAAGAAAAGGTTGATTGAAACATTTGGAAGAATTCATGATCTGATATGTCATGAATCCATTGACCAATCAAGATATGATTGGGAACAAAAGTTCTCATAGATAGAACGTTGATTTAATGCATTGAAGAGATATATGTGGTAAGATAATGGGCATATTGTTGGCACAAGGGCAGACCCAGGGTTCCACGCTCAAGAGCTCACCAAAAAATCCCTAACTACCAGCCCTTTCGGCAACACCTGCGAAGCAGATGAAGTCTCACCCGAGGTAGAGGCAGGGGTGGTTGCAAGACTCAGGTGTCTACAACCTTAGTTGGAACACAGATATGTCATTATATCGCTTATAGAGTACTTATCATAGATCATTCGTCAATATTCAATCCTTATTATACTTCGCAGATAGCACAGAGCATCGCAACATTCACTTATATCTAAGGTATTTCAGCACTTAGCAACAGTAAAACAGATCAGAACCAGTAGATCAACACTAAGCATCTTCATACATGTGTATCAGATATAACATCCTACATATCATTAGCACTTTAAGCATGAGCATATCTATTTAGTCATCTCATAGCACTTAGCAAAATGGGATCATAAACACATTGAGAAAAGCACAAAGCAACACAACACAGTATTTACGTGGTTCACCCCCACCCTGGGGCTACGTCCACCAATTATTTCTTCTTTATTAGCGTCTTCAATAGGTTACAATAACGGAGCCATCAAAACCCTACTGCGCATAGGACAAAAGATCTGTGCAACTCGCTATATCCTTCTTCCTTGCGTTACAGCACAAAGCCTTTCCCTACTTCCTACAATGACTTGCACTTAGCCCTGCAAGTATCATATAGGCACAAAGCACTTACAGACCTTACTTGCACTTAGCATACATCACATAGATGTTGATCTATCCTATATCTCACTAGATTACTATGTATACATACAAAATAGGCCTAAGCATGGGTAAAAACCCATGGGCCAATATCCCAATCCCGTTACATATTCCCAAAAGCCCAAAATAGACCCAAAAGTGGGACAAGATCTTGTGATCTCCGCTCTATCTTGAGATCCTTTTTCAACAGCTGTCAAAGTCCCAAAATAGGTTAATATGACCAAGAAAATCCCAAAACTTGGTCAAGGGCCAACAGGCCCCCAACACTCACCTGTGACTCATCTCGAGTCACTCTGGTCTGAGAAATTCTACCTTGAATGCTTCGATCTTGGCTCGATCTACTTTGACCTACTGCAGTGCTACGACCTCTTTCTCAATGAACTCCTGGATCACTGCGTCATTCACTAGCCCTTCTAAGCGTTGTTCTACGGTGATGACGATATGTTCCAGTTTGACTCCTTGGCTTTCAACTTCAGTGAATAGTTGGCATGCCTTTTCTTGCAGTGGTTGAAGTCGTTGAGTGACTTCCATTACTTTACTATGAATCATATGGATCTATTGTTGGGCGATGTGTTTCTCTTGAGACCGCTTCATTATTTCCACTAGTGACAAGGCCTTCAGTTGCACCTGTAGTGTATCGGCATGTTTCTTTGCTTCTTGGAGCTGCGACTCCAATGCCTGTAACTCTAGATTCTCTGTGAGGTTCTCGTAAGTCTGGGCACTCTGGTCACTCAGTTGCTTGCATTCCAAGGCAATAGATTTTAATATGCCAACTTTATTGTGGGAATTTGCTTCCCTTAGGTCTCTTACCTCCTATGGAGTTTTGGGTACAACGTGGAGCTCTAGATCTGCGATGCGTTGTTGTAGCTTTTGGATCACGTCTTCAAGTTATGCCACCTGTTGTGGGATTATTTCTTTGGTCTGTACCTCAATGAATGTCACAGAGCACAATAATTTTTTGACGACTTCCTTTACCTCTAGTTGCTCCGCTAGCAACTGTTCCTTTCCTTGTTGTAGTTGTGCTTTCTCATCATTCCATTTTTCTTAGAGAGCACTCTTTTCTTGTTCTGCAGCACTATGATGTTCTAAAAGTACTCCCTTTACTTGTGTCAAATTTGAGATGGATTTTTTTGCTTCATCTTGTGCTTTTCTAAGTTGAGCCTCGACTAAATCCATGATTCGGTGGAGTTGAGCTGGCTCATCTCCTTCTTCTGGTGTTCCACCTGACAGGGGCACAGTGGAGACTGCGCACCTCAACTGAAGTGTCTGTTGCACTCCTTGGAGCTCTATCTCAATCCGACTATACATTGCCTCCTGCCTGGCCTCTTGATTCTTTGCAATCTCTAGTGAAGCATCATTCAATGCATCGATGATGAAGTTAAAGTCATCCGGGGTGAGGATAGTCTCGAACTTGGTATTGGTTGCTTTCGTTTTCTTTCTAGATGAAAGCTTCTTGGGGGACACCTTTATTTTCTTTGAGGGGGTCCTCCTCGTCCTTATGCAATGTTTCCTCACTGATATCTTCGCCAACACCTCCTTACTCTGGTGACATAGACACAATATTCACAGATGTGTTGTCTATATCCTGAACTTCTTCAGGCTTCTTTGTTTTACTAGGTCCGGGTGTATCCTGCATAGCTTCCGGACTTTCTACATCGGACAACTTCGTAGGGTTGGCTGGGATAAGGAGGTACGCCGACCATTCCTTGGTTATTTCCTCTAAATATTCCTTTGTAAGCTTGTAATAGTACTGCAACTATTGCTTATGGCCATCTACGCGTGTTGTTATATAAATGAAGTGGCGATCCATACTGAACTTCAATAGGGGCCGAAACATGTGGAGGGTGTAATGTCCCCAAGGCCGAGCCCTATTGTAAATCATGTCTATAAACTATAAAGCTTGCATTATGAATTATAATTATGTTTCATAGGCTGGTGAGCCAAGTTTATATAAGATGGTGGGCTTATGTGTTATTAGGCCGGAGAGCCTAATTGTTAAGGCCGGGAGGCTGCTTTTGTATATGTAATCATGCATAACATTAATAAATAAAAATATAAACACCACTGCGTGCAGACCGACCATGATGAATGAGTGATGGGGGGCTAAGATTCCACAGAGTGGGTAAGGGATTGGGGGGCTAGAAGGTTGGGAAGAGAGGCTAAGTGTTGAGCCTAGGGGCTTAAGTCTTTGGAAATAATATTTTAATATTATTCCAAAAATCCATGTGAAATGTATTGTTTTTATCCTAAGTTCTTGGTAGGGGAACATGTGAAAAAATGGAACGCATGCTATGGAGTGCATGCAGCGTCATGGGTGACAAGTGTCAACCCAAGCGCATGGAGTTAAAAATGCTGAAATGAGCCGTGTTTGGGGTTCCTCCTCTATTCCACCATCGACTGTCTGAGCTATGAATCCCATCTGACCCTTGCATAGCCTCACACAACTCTAAAACCCGAAGCCTGTGTTGATTTCCAGGGAAGCCGATACACCCTTTGTCTAAACCATGAGTCTGTCCTGTATTGCTGGTTGGGGAAAACCAAAGTGTCCTAAAATTGCTGAGTTGTGCATCCTGTGTTGCTTGCTGGAAAGCCCGACGCATCCTATAATCTCAGAGCCCTGCTATGCCTTAGCGCTGATTGTTGTCGTTTCGGGTGTCCATACCCGTTTTCCCAGTTGACTGTTGTGGCCACGTAGTGCTGGACTACATGTGGCTTGCTGGCCAGTGTAAGTTATTGCTGAGCCTCGTGGTTGCCTCACTGTGTTGGGAACCGAGATTAAGGAAACACGTTGTATGACCTGTGTGTAACCTCTCTCTAGGTGAGAGAGTTTGCTGGGAAGAGGTTTCTCCCAGAGAGAGTCCAGCACCAACTATGGAGCTCTAAGAGTTCTTGATCCATCTTGTTGTCGAGACCCAGAGAGGGAGGTGAAGCACTAATGGACTGTGCTTGTGAAGGTGTATACTCCTGGGTGGAACAGGCATGTGGGGAATAAGATTTTGTGAGTAGTGGGCATAACAAGGCATCCTGGGAAGAATCCTTGTGGTTATTCTGTGCAGTTTTCCCTGTAACCTCAGCCTAGCCTAGGATTCCTTGCCTTGGGTGGAGCTTAGTCCCAGCTCAGGGGTGACCTACTACTAAGAGTGATGAGCAACATGATCTAAGGCTGGGAGGTTCATGGAAGGCCTGCACGTAGTTGGTGGAATTACCATGGTTTCAAAGATAAGTATCGGCTTATGCTTGATATTATGTTTTGCATGCCTGTGATGCTTATATGTATCAGGTATTCTATTGTGCATATGAATTATTGTTAATGCCAGGGATTATTTATGTTAGTAGTAATCTTGTGCTTACTCTGAGTTAAATGTGTTTAATTTGATTTAAATGCATGCTATTAATTAAGTATGAGAATGATGTTGTTCTGCATAGTGGTGTTTGCCTGGCCAGTGGGATTAAGGCTGGGGGACGTTACAGTTTGGTATCAGAGCATAGTTTCAACACTGAGCATGGATGGGCTAGATAAGTGGTCTTTAGACCGAGGTTTTTAGAAGAAATTGTGTCTGGAGAACGTGTAAAAGGATTAAAACCCTTTGGAGTTGCATAGGAGTGTGGAAATCGCGATACGCAAAATCCTGAATTCGTCAGGACCATCCACTGGAAAGGACGCGTGGAGAGCGATCAACCTTTCGCTGACTCGTAAATTGAAATGGTCAAAGGGTGAGTTCGTTAGAATTCACGAAACGCGAATTCACAATTGGATCACAACCGTCGATTTAAGAGAGATTTGGACCGTTAATGGTCCAGGAAGAAATTGACATTTTGGGAATAGGAAGGATGAAGGTGGAATATCCTTTAACCTTGTGACACACAAAATCCTGATACGTGAAATGCCGATGAGATCTGAGTCGTCATATTGTGGGGAAACTTGAACGGTTGGATCATTTCGGGAATTCGGGGATTGAAGCGACAAGAGAATTGGAGTCGCTGCATCCTGAACTCCTAGTTATTGAAAACCTGAAACCCCGAAATCTAGAAATGCCAGAAGGATCTACATCATAGATCTGAGAGAGGTCTAACCGTTGGATTTCACTTGGAATGGACGTGGACACATGGGTGTGTACAACATGCCAGTGGGTCGAAAACAAAGTGAGCATGGTGGGACCTAATGATGTCATTGAAGGTGACGTGGACCCTCCTGAATGTGCCACGTGCCACTGTGGTTGTGGGTGACAACTGTGCTATGTGGGCCTGGAGGGTAAAGTAAGTCGAGATTTCGAAAGTCGGGGGTTGGAAAGGAAAGCAAGTCTGAGAGCCTCAAGGACCGAAACCCCGAAACCTAAAGTTCCAAAGTATTGAAATCTTCGAAGACGGAAGAACCGACCCGAAATCCCGAAATGATCTACACCGTAGATCGTAGGAGAGGACCTTGACCATTGGATCAAGCAAATGATAGACCGTAATTTTGGAATTTCGGCAAACGAAGGTTTGAGAGGTATGGATGCAAGAACTCCTTATGCCTGAAACTCCGAAACAAAAAGTGAAAGTAATGGGGCCCCGTGACATCGCTGGGAGTGAGGTGGACCTTCTTAAGGACACCATGTGTCACTACCTTGGTGGGCAACAACTGCGTTGTGGGCCCGGAGGGTGAGGAAATTGAATTTTCAGAAGTCGGGAGTTGGAGAGGGAAGCGAGTGCGAGAATCTCCAGGACCAAAACCCCGAAACCTGAAACCCCGAAGCCCGAAACCCCGAAGCCCCGAAATCCTGAAACCCGAAGTTTCGTTTGGAGAGTCTTGTGGCACCTAGAATTTTAGCATTTGATCATGGCCAGTGGATGCATGGGTTAGAGACTAATAAAATAAGGGCTATCGCCAGAAATTGCAGAGCCAAACAGAGCTCAGAAAATTCATGGAATCGAAACGTTTTCTTAATTCGTGTTGGCTTATGAATGTTGTAGCTTTATTAAAGAATTTAAGGCCTAAAAAAATTTGGTTGACTACACATTGTGTGTGCAGAGTTCAATGAGTGTCAGGACAACCGCGAATCGATGCCAAATATAGAATTGGAAGAGGTGCGGATTGCCTCCAATTCAGAGAACGAAAGAGAAGGAAGGAATGTCAACTTGGGAGTCGAAGGATCGAACTCCAATGGGAACAGAAGAGAATTTGATAAGGAAGGGCATGTGATGAAAATCATTGAAAGATTGCAGAAAGAGGCCCAGGCTCACCGAGCCAATAGCTGAAAGCTCATGAGGGTCATGGATCGACAGGGTGAATTCAACTTAAGGATGTTGAAGAGCCTGGAAAGAATAGAAATGAAATTGGAAAAGCAGAGTGACACAAGCAAAACAGGGAGCCGCAGGACCCCTGAGAGAAAAACAAGATCGAGGAGTGGTAGCAGACATCGTCATAGCTCCCCAAAGCATTTTGGTAAGGAAGCACACAGTAGTTCAAGCCCATCCCCTACCAGAAAACACCAAAGATCTGGAGTGGATGAATTGAAAGGGGAGATGAACAAGATTAAGCCTCCTACGTTTGATGGAGAACATAATAAGGAGGAATATGTCGAAACATGGTTGCTTGGCATGAGGAAATACTTCCAACTTCAGAATTATTCCTCTCAAGAAAAAGGAAGAATTGTGATGTATCAACTAAAAGGAAAAGCATCCATGTGGTGGGATCAGCTTGTGCAGGTGCAACATGTTAGAGAGAAAGATATCACATGGAAGGAATTCAAGAGGTATTTGGAGAGGAAATACCTGACTAAAAGATACTATGACAAAAAGATGAAGGAGTTCTTTGAACTCAAGATGGGAAGCATGACCATTGATGAATACGAACGAAGGTTTTTGGAATTACTAAAGTATGTTCCATTCATCAAAGATGAGGCTGTCAAGATTCAGAGGTATCTGAGTGGACTGCCACCTCCCATTGGTGACAAGATTCAGTATGATGATCCTAAGACTATGGAAGAAACAATAAGAAGAGAA
>JASDQU010096384.1:0-21665 GCA_032191745.1 Picea mariana | reverse complement strand
ACATATTCATCCTTTCTTGAGAGTGCATCTTCCACAACATTTTGCTTCCCCTTTTTATAGACGATTTCAAAATCATAACCCAATATCTTGGTTACCCATTTTTGTTGTTCTTCTGAAGATAGTCTTTGTTCTAAGAAGTATTTAAGACTATCATGATCTGTTTTGACCTTGAAGTGGCTACCTATTAGGTAAGGACGCCATTTTTTAAATGCATGTAGTATTGCCATCATTTCCTTCTCATAAATGGGTTTGTGTAAGTCCTTTCCCTTGAGTGGTCAACTTTGAAAAGCCAAGGGCCTTCCTTCTTGCATTAGGACAACACCAAATCCATTTCTGGAGGCATCACATTCCACAGTAAAGGTTTTTTTGAAGTCTGGAGTGGTCAAGACAGAAGCTTTACACATCACCTCTTTAAGTTCTTCAAAATCTTTAGTTGCCTCTGAAGTCCATGAAAATGCATCCTTCTTAGTTAGTGTCGTTAAAGGTGCTTCTATTCTTCCATAGTTACGAACAAACTTGTGGTAGTAACCACTCAAACCCAAAAAATCCTCTAAGATTCTTCAATGTTTTGGGAATCGGCCAGTCCATCATGGCCTTAATCTTGTTAGGGTCTACCTTGACACCTTCATGAGATACAATATGACCCAAATACTCTATCTCCTTTACTCCAAAGAAACATTTGGATGGTTTGGCATATAGTTGTTTCTCCTTGAGTAGTTGCAGCACCTTGTCAACATGTCGCACATGATCCTCCCAAGACTTGCTATAGATTAGTATATCATCAAAAAATACTAACACAAATTTTCGAAGGAAGGGCTTGAAAATGGAATTCATCAACCCTTGGAATGTGGAAGGTGAATTTGTAAGGCCAAAAGGCATGGCCAAAAATTCATAATGGCCTTCATGAGTTCGGAATGTTGTTTTTGGGATATCTTCTTCCTTCATTTTGATCTGATGATACCTTGAAGGGAGATCCAATTTTGTGAAATAGATTGCTCCATGTAGTTCATCTAACAATTCATCAATGACAAGAATGGGAAACTCATCTTTAATAGTGATCTTGTTGATCTCTCTATAATATGGACACATACGCCATGAGCTATCTTTCTTGAATACCATTACCACTGGTGCAGAGTAAGAACTATGGCTAGGTCTAATAATGCCAGCTTCTAACATTTCTTCAACCATGCACTCAATTTCACTCTTCTGGGCATAAGGGTATCTATATGGCCTGATGTTAGGAGGAAGACTCCCAAGAATTAGGTGAATTTCATGATCATGATATTGAGTGGGTGGAAGACCTTTGGGAATATCTTCAAATATTTTGGAATGCTTATCAATGATCCTTTGGAGAAATTGAGGAATAGATGGCTTAGATGTTTGAACATCTAGTGAGCATAGTTGTGCAATAATGCCTTGATGTCCCTTTTTGAATAATTTTGTCATGCCGTTAGATATTATCACGTTACTGGGTTTCCCTGTGATACCTCTTAACTCAATTTATTTTCCTTCCAATGAAAATTTCATGAAAATTTCTTGAAAATTAAAAGCCACTGTTCCTAATGATTGTAACCATTGGATTCGTAGTACAACATCTACACCGCCTATGGGTATAGCAATCATTGAACTATTCATTACATATTCCCCCATAGTAAGATTGATCTTATTGCATTTTCCTGAGAAATTGATAGTTCCTTCATCTGCAATCATTACTTGAAACTCTAGCGCTAGATATACAAAGCAATTGAGATCTTTGGCTAATTTATAGTGAATGAATTATGAGTACTGCCAGAATCAATTAGGACTATTACGTTTTTATTTTTNTCATCTTAAGATGGTTCTTGTTCTTGTTCTTGTTCCTCTTCCTCTTCACAATCTATGTAGAATATTTTCTTCTCACCACACTTATGTCCCTTACTGTACTTGTTGTCACAATTAAAGCATAAACCTTTTTCTTTTCTTTCCTCCAATTCTTGAGGTGTCAACCTTGTAGGTTGAGGTGTTTTAGAAGAAGGAGTATTATTCTCTCTATAGCTATTAAGATTGGTCCTTCTAGTAGCCATAGCCATATTTTTACTTTCAACATTTCTTGCCACCCTAAATGCATTCTTTAATGATTTGGGTTCCCAAAGGTGAACCTCATGTTGAATGTTACCCTTTAAAGTTCCTATGAATACATCAATCAAGTGCTCATCTGGAATATCGGTTACCTTTATATTCAACCTTTGGAAGTTCTCAATGTGCTCGGTAATAGAGGTGTGTTCTTGTTGTTCTTCCTCTTTGCAATCTATGTAGAATAATTTCTTCTCACCACACTTATGTCCCTTACTATACTTGTGGTCACAATTAAAGCATAAACCTTTTTCTTTTCTTTCCTCCAATTGTTGAGGTTTCAACCTTGTAGGTTGAGGTGTTTTAGAAGAAGGAACATTGTTCTCTCTATAGATGTTAGGATTGGTCCTTCTAGTATCCATAGCCATATTTTTACTTTTAACATTTCTTGCCACCTTAAATACATTCTCCAATGATTTGGGTTCCCAAAGGCGAACCTCATGGTGAATGCTATCCTTTAAAGTTCCTATGAATACATCAATAAAGTTCTCATCTGGAATATCGGTTACCTTTATATTCAATCTTTGGAAGTTCTCAATGTGCTCAGTAACTGAACCCTTTTGCTTGAGATTTATCAATTGGCTAAAGAAGGTATTGCTCGTTGTATCCTCATAGTGTGCTATCATTTATTATGTGAAAATTGTCCAAGTGACAAGATATTTGTGAGAACAAAGCCATCGATACCATACAAATTGATTAGGTTCTAAATATAAAGAATCAATTCGTACCTTTTGTNTCTTGATTCACCTTCCTTGTGTCTTCATCATGAATTTCATGGGATGCATTTTCACTTTTAGGTGTCTTCTCTGTTACAATTTTTTTCAATACTTCCATGATCTCCCCTTTTAAACCCTCCATCATCTCTTATAGTTCATCGTTTTTTACTATGTTCTTTTGTAAATCATGTATTTCCCTGCACATTTCTTCACCTTCATCAAGAGTCCAAGTAGGATTTTCTGGAGGCTTATTTGGTGTAGAAGTTCCCTTTTTGGGTGGCATGTTGGACAAGTATTACTTTTGAACCTTGATTTTGAGGTGGTTCTGCTAGACAATATTTCTTCTGTTGTATCTCCCAAGTTTCAGCCCTTCTGGGTATGAAACTTTATTTTATGTAGCTCTTTGATATTTCTTCTTTGCAATGCCATAGGTCTGATCAAAATTGGATGTTCCAAGTGGAATTTACGGTAACTTCCCCACAACTTGTCAATTTTTGGACTTTCTAGGAGATCTCACGTGTATAGCGTTTACTGCAAAAAATTATTGATATAAAATTATGAAACTCACATCAGAAGTACTACAGACTGTCCACGATCCAATGAAACCAGTCCCACTCAATTTTGATACTCTAGGAAGAAGTTATGATTTTTTTACCTAGAACACCTTCTTGAGACTAGTCAATAAGACTAGTTAGATACTCTATATTACACATGGTGTGTCTACAAATTTAAGATGACCCAGAAGCTAAAATTTTTACCACATATACCTTACTATTTTTTGTAAATATCCTCTGGAATGCAGGGTCTAAAACGTAACAGAAAGGTTTTTATAGCAAAAATTTTGCAATGGCTCAGTTCAGGATGATTCCAAAACCCTATATTGTACAGGTTATATCTCCGAAAGTATAAGGCCTCAAGAGATGAATTTTGAACCCAACGTACCTTGATCCATCTACTAGATATCCTCCAAGTTGTTCCTTGTGAAACATTGTAGACAAAAAGTTATAGTGAAAATGCCAATGTGTCTCAGATGTAGTAGTGAAACCCCAAGACCTTGAGCTCTTATACCATATGTTAAGAACCAAATATCAATATAGCATAGAAAAACCTCAGAAAAAGTACTCAACGCCTTGAAAAAGAGATAATTTCAGATAATAAACCTCTTCAAGGGGGAAACCTCCTTTTACCCCACTTAAATGTTCAAGTACAAGATGATTCAAAATGAAAATGTCTCCTTGGTATATATAGGAGACTAGGAGGTATAATTACAACTAATGGCCTAAAGCCAACATAAATAAAATAACATTACTAATACAATGTTGAAAATGATAAGTCAACTAAGAGGGGGGGTGAATCAGTTGTATAAAATTTCTTTCATTTTATAAGAAGATTACTTATTAATCAATAAATCATGCCTTTAACATTTAACTTGCAGTAATACATTTAACCAATAAATATACAATCACANGCTGTTGATCTTACACGATCAACAGCTAGGGAAAAATCTCTTCTTCTTATGAATGAAAGGCAAGCTCCAACTCCTCTTTACATTCTTATTTTATCTGAGCTACAACCCATATGAGGCTGCTACCTCTATTTCTTCAGGACCTACTGAATGAAAACTACAAATCCCAAATGTACAAGCACCAACTTGTACAGGAGACTTTTACAGTCTCCCCTTGCTCCACCCTACCACCTTGGAATCCTTCTTTGTCACTAAGAACTTGCAAACCAACTCTTTATCTTCTCTGGCAAAATATTCATCATTGAAGTCCTCTCTATTTATATAATCATATCAAAATCCATTCTTCTCCCCTTGATCTCTACTATATCTTCATCATTTCTTCTCACTGTCCTATATGATTTTATTTTGATTTTATATTCATTTACAGAAATCAATTTTACCTTAGAGTACGGCTATACCATTAATTCCAAATGCACCAACATTCATCTCACCCAATTTCACTTATTTCTACCCTGTACATTCAAAGCATACACTCAAACCCTCAGGCTTCGAAGATTCATTTACAATAACTGAATAACTACCTTACAATGATTATTATTGGTCAAGGCATCAAGACGAACAATATCCACATGATCAGTTTAAAAATTTAACCAGCACCGTTCGATGAACATATATCTGTTTTAATTTTTCAGCACGAAATAACCTTTGAGTGCTTTGGCAAACCACTTGTGCTAACCCATATGCCCATTGACCATGACCACAGGTTAATCAAAATGCATTTTGCATTTCGCATTTCAGCAATTTGGTAATCTTGTGTCGAAGAGCCTTGACACTTCAAGTTACAAAACCCTGAAATAGAGCTTAGCTTCGTGCTAGCTCCTCCTTCTCACATGACCATCGGTGGTAACCACTTGCTACACCAAAAAGGTATTTCGGCATTTCACATTTCGATGTTTCGACATTTCTTGTGATGAAGTGTTTCAATACTCCAAGTCTCGAACTCCAAAATTTTCAGCGTTTTGGCATTTCACATTTTGGCATTTTGACATTTCTGTGATGAAGTGTTTCGACACTCCAAGTCACGAACCCTGAAATGATCTGACGACTTCACATTTGATCTAGTGGACATAAATCAGACAGTTCTCATTAACTTCTTAAGGACAGATCAACGGTCATATATAACTCTTATATTACTCCTCCAATGCTTAATCCAATGGATATGACTTAATCATTCATCGAGATGGATGGCTGTCGTGGTTTCGGTATTTCAAGATTCGGGACTTCGTGATGTTGAAGTTTTTGCTTACATGCAAAAATCTCGAAATAGAAACTCCCGGAATCATGTGACATGTGTCCCTTTCAGTATTTTGGCATGCATGACTTCATGATGTTGGATTTTTTGCTTACCATGAAAAAATCCCGAAATAGAAACTCCCGGAATGATGATCTCCAAAATTGACGATCTTCGAAATTCAAGCTATGCCTGTGCAAACTGATCCACGGTGCCTGTGAAAACTGACCAACAAACTCCCCCTTTGGCATTTTAAAGTTTTACATTAATGACAAAAACAAGTCCTATGCAAAATGTGCAAGCTGCAATTCCTGCCAACATATAATATGCCCCAATTAAGGGGCAATGAGCCAATATTAGGGCTTAACACGCAACTAGTTGTCAACAACCAAGAAATGAAAGAATATGGTGATAATATATTATTTTAGCACATTCAATAGCATAATCCTTCAACATTCATAACAAATACGCACATGGAATAATAATTCAAATATTTGCAAGATGTTAATTGGACAAGAAAAGAGTATTTCTATTAAGATATAATCAGGAGAAGTGAGTGAGTTACAGACTTTCGTGTTGGCACGATTCGGAATCGATAAACTAAGTTCCTTCCAGTTGGGCCTCCACCACTTCAATCCTCCACCAAAGGCAAGCTCATGTAATAGAGATAATGAATTTCTCAATCAGTAAGGGAAGATCTTGAGGGTTAAACAATGTGTTTAGACTCAAAGGATAAAGGGATGAAGACTCAATGTGAAGTGAATAATTCCTCCATAGTAACTTTGCTCTCAAATTTGAATTCTTTCTCCTCTTTTCCATAGCTTGGATTTGGCCCATTTATATCCTTCAAGTGGAACTGAAGGCCCAAGTCGAAATGTTTCCAGTATATGGAAGGCCAAGAATCATTGATCTCGTGACGTGACATGGAAACCCGGCACTATTTTTCAATTTTGGACACATTTCTCGATGTACATGAGTTGTAGTGGTGCAACATGCATATACACATGTTGTATAGTAGGAAAGGTGTAGATATTTGGAAAAAATGTATTTTTAGCTCTAGGATTTGCAAAAGGGTACTTCAAGTCTACATAGGGAAATGGAAAAAGGCCTTGTGTGCAAGATTGCCTGGGGTGAGGAAAATATTTCTATAAGATATGCCCCCTAATGTGTGAGGTCAGAGGAGTATCTACGATGGACGAAATACATTATAAAAACCCAGAAGTGTAGTAATGGGGACCCAACTGGAAGAACTAGTTGCTCATTACAATATGTATTGACTTTGCATACATGGATGCCAATTTGAATTACACTATAGATCCATGTGAAAATATACCAAACAACTGTCCATGTCCATGAATAGGAAAATGAAAATGCAGTTGCATGCCAACGACTGTCATAGTCACAAACAAGGCCCAGTAAAACCAGTCTCAAAATCAATCTGAATATATCTGTATACAATGGAGTACAATCTGATCTCCCATGATCACTGAAGTCACACAGGTACTGGTCCAATGACAAGGTAGCAACAACTCAGGAAAGTTGTGGCTACATATTGATTTTTTCAAGTCTTCTACACAATCCACCAAAGGTCCAAGTCTACATCGTGCGAATAAAGGAGTTGAGGTCGAACACAATGAGACTTCGTTTTATTACTGGACATTGAGGTATACCATTAACAAATGCGAGACAACCTACCAATGATGAAAGTAGGTATCAAGGCACCAAGTACATTCTTACAAGTGTGAATAGAGGAGTCGGGATCGAACACTTGAAGAATCCATCAATTAGGAGACATTGATGTATTCCCAATTGTTGATGGTGAGAGAACCTACCACTAATGATTGCAAGCCTCTAGGTACTCATAAGACTCTTGGTCTCATTTCCAGAATAGATGAGCTGAATTTGATGGAAGGAGACCCACTGAAAGGAGAGCATTAAGAGATCTCTCATCATGCAACATGAGGTACAAAGCAGGATCTTGATGATTTGGAGGAAATCATATGAAGGACATGCTCATGAACCAACGACCTTGTGTGTCTTTCTTATGTTCCAAGTGCAAGAAGTACATGAAAAAGACCCTCTGAATAGCAACCAATGAGGAAAATTGTTGACAAAGGTGAACCAAAATAAGACTAATGGAATCTAAGACACTGCACAAATCCCAATGTGTGAATAGATGTCTTGTCTTCGAGCACAAGGGAAACCACCCAGTCAAAGACCAATGATGAAATGTTGACTGTTGGGTTCAAGGTTACCTATCAATGAGGAAAGTAGGCCTAGCATGAGTAATAGGACTACAACTTCATGTGATTCTGAGACAAACTGAGAGTATGGCCGACATGCAAAGTCAAAAGTTCTTAGGAATGGCCGAGAAAGGTTGATAGACATCCTTTGAACAAGAGCATGAGACATATGGAAGACTCTGGAAACATAGACTTAATGATGAAACCATGAGATGGAGGAGGCATCAATCAAACTCTCCATAAGGACTGGAAGAGTAATCAGTTGGGGGAGTAAACTTTCTGTAATGAGCTCAACTTCCTAAGGCCATGCTAAACCCAAAATTATGATGACAAGTGGACTCAACATTAGTGCTCTGTTCAAAGGAGAAATGACTGCTACCAATATAAGATAATACTCCCCTCTCGCCCATCCTTTTTTGGTTTTTCATAGTCAAATGAATGTTATGATACATAGGAGGAAACACGTGTCACAAGTAAGCAAAACTATTTCCAGTAGTGGAACATACCTATGCTCAATGTAAGGGGGTGCATGCGGGAGATGGACACTTAGGGGAATGTTTCCTCATGGGTATAGGGTGTCAAATTGAAAAGGATATAAACGAGGCTCTTCTTGGTTGAGGATGCAAATCTGTTGAGGAAAACTGTTTATAACGCAAAAAAAGAACAAACCATAGGCTCAATACTGCAAGAAAGGGCATGAGATGCAATCACAACCTGACGCCAAAAAATGTCCTTTTTCATAATTTTAGTCTACTTGGTGTGAAAAAGGGATAAAATTGTACCAAGTAGATGTCCTTTCAAATCTAATTTACGAGTGTGAAAGAGACAAGTTAGCTCGACAATATTTTCACTTTTTGAAAAAGAGTCAGAAAAGATCTTAACTAGGACTTGCGACCTTTCAAGTCCAATTTAACGAGTGTGAAAGGGACAAATTCACTAGGCAATATTTTTTATTTTTAGACGTGTCGGAAAAGAGATTAAATTAGACTCGCTTGGGAGTTTCTAGGCAGAAAGTCAGAGGGGAGGCCAAGGCTCTCATGTTGGACTTCTGTGAAATGTCAATATCTTACGAATAACCGACACAAGCTTGGGAAAACCCAAATCTCTCCAAGTCGAGGAGGATAAAGTGCTAGAAAATGTTACCATCTCCGTGATATATCGAATGATGTCTCTTACTTGATAGGACATAGGCAGAGGCATTGGATACCCCACAAGACCATCCTAATCAAACGAAACTTCTCTAGGACTTGGAGGGAGAGTACTCAGGGAGATTAAAACTCTCTCTTGTTCAGAAGGTGTTGTATCAGAAACTCTAACGACATGGTTGAAGGATGCATCACCCTCCATAAGGAGATTTGGATTGACCAGAGTTTGCATTGATACAATCACTTCTTCAACTCTGGGTTGAATAGGATGTGTGATAACAGGGATAGGAGACACATCTCCCTCGACAACAAGAGTGTGATTAGGAGAGAATTTCATTGGCATGAATGTCGTTTCAATCAAAGGAGAAATAGGGTGTGGGGAAACCGCAGATGCCTCAAAACCCAAAGGAACCTGAGGTGATAACCACGCTTCTAGTATCCCAACAGTAGAAGGACACAAACAAGTAAGGTGATTTCCTTCGCAAGTCATGCAAAGGAATTTGGGCTTATGTTTGATACATCTAGGATTCTCAATCATATGAATGCCCCCAGCATCATTTACAATGGCTGGTGACATTCCCTCAGCGTGACTGGAAGAGGTTGGAGAGTCATCTTCCATATGATGTATAGAGGATGGAGATGTGATATCAATATGAATCGTTGTGCCTAGATTGATGCCCCCAACATGAATAGCAGCAGCTGATTGTGGGTCTTCAATGTGACTTGCAGAGGTCGTCGACCAATCTCCAACATGACTAGCAGTGGTGGGTGATGGAGCTCTAGTATGACTAGTAGTGATTGGCCTAATGGTGGTGGTGAGTTGTGGCATTTGAGACCAAGGTCTCAGGAAAGATTGGTTTTGAGATATTGCAGACCAAGAAGGATCCTAGTTTACACCCTGTACCTGTCTGGAAAGGTACTATCCTCCGCCTAAATGATCCATAGAGGTTTGTATGGGAATCATCAGTGAAGCAGATGTCTACAAAGAGACAAAAATATGATAAGGATTATTTAAGTGAGGATATAGTTTTCCCCCATGTGAAGGGGTTCCTTGAAGAGGGTAGCCCGAACTATAAAATTGATTCCCCTCGCATGAAAGACCCTGGGATATATGTGGAACCTCCATAGGAAAAGTGTTCATAGGAACCGACATGACAGACGAAGGATACGTAGATGGGGTGTAATAAGTAGGATAACCTCCCATTTGAGCATTGGCTTCTGAGAAAACATGACTAGGAATAGATCTATAAGAGGGGAGGTTCCAACTCCCTACAGTGAGAGTTGGTTTAGGGACAAGGCTCCTCTCAAATGAAGATGCATATAGCGGAGCCATTATGTCCACAGATGTAAGTATAGGCATATTAAGAGGGAAATGATTAGATACCCAAGGCATAGACTGAATGTCATAATTATGCATACCATTATGAAAAGCGGATAGATTCAACCCCATGAAATGAGTGAAAATCATGGGAGGGGGGGGGAGGGGGGTAGTGGTAAAGGAGGAAGCTATAGGAACTCCACTATCCATGATAATGACAACTCAAAGCATGGTATAAAATCTCAAAGGTCTACTAACACTCAAATAGCACATCAAAAATAATCAAACAACCAATATGCACACAAATGGGATAAAGTGGCTGAAAGGGGCCTCCCTCCCTAAAGTAGGTATGCCTCGCCCAAGAGGGGCCTGAGACTCCCTACTAAATATAGAAGGTATCATAATCATTTATAAGGTCCCTTATGGGATTAACAACCATTCATTCAGATCCCCCCAGAGAGGTAATCCTCCATAAAGTTTGTGTGTTGTCCGACCCTTATCTGACCCAGGGTACATCCAGAATAACCTCTGCAAGTAACCTATGTTGCACCTAAGTCAAGAAACTACGAAACCAAAATATAACTGATGTACAAGAGAATAGTCGTAAGTCAGTTCCACCGTATGGGCAGGGTAGCAAAGCCCGAAACCTTGAAAACACTGCCTCTCATGGAGATAAGAGCACTAGCAAGATCTCCAGATACGAATAGATCCCCAGAAATATCTCTGATGCTAAGAAGGTATAGGGGGAATATCCCTTCAACTGACCTCATGCGACCTCGTGCTTAACTCCAGTGTAAGCGGATCCTCCTAATATTACTAATTATATAATGGATTTCTCCACTCCCTTAGTCAGACACATATGTTGATTTAATAGCCTTGGAGAAGTTTACTCACAAAATCCTATTCCAAGGCACTAAATACTAAGCTAGTTTGTGCACCCTATAAAATAAAATCGTTACTAATCAATTTTAAATTATAGCATTATTTTTAATGGCCTTGCTTACTCAAAAGGTGCGGTCATGAAACTAGTGATGTTATGATTCAGCAAGTAAAATAAATGAATATGAATACAATGCAAAGTCCTAACTTCAATTTCCAATAGATAATATACTTCCTAAAAATGAAATTTTCAATTCAATTATGCAATTCTAAATAAAAATGAAATCTTTATTTACATTCACTAAGATAAATGACAAAGACTCAAGAGATCAAAATGCCAATCAAAGTAAAATGCCTAATATTTTTGTATTTTCAATATAAGAAAAATGAAAATGCAAGGACTGAACAACGACTTGATATAAAGACTCTATTGTGTATAGACAGAGACAAATCAAGTAGGATATCAAGGAACAAAACACCCAACCCAATGTACAAGGACAATGAAAATGAAAATATGATGAGAAAGGCACCACAAAAACATTCAACCAAAGACAGGTTTCCCGTCGTTCCACAGACACTTAACAACTGCTACAGAGACCTAAGAAGACTTAGAAATCATCAAAACCTACCCAGCAACCACCAAACCTAGCAAACAAGCAACAAAGGTTGATGTACGCGACTGCTCAAAGGAAAAGAATGTATGTATGCATCTTGCAGACGGAAAACACGCATATGTACATGACTGTCAAGCAAAAACCCATGTATATGTGTCAAAACACATCTAGGCTAAGGAGAAGGTTGAAAGACTCATACCCAGAGTGAATAGAAGCTGTCCAGCAATCACACGACAAGAATTTCAATATGAACGAGAGAAATCTAAGGAGAAAAACACTGCAAACCCCAAAAAAGAAGATTCAATCCCCAGTATGGTCGCCAGTTATGTTACGAGGAAGATCTCTCTATGGCTAGGGGTAAACCACAATAGACAGAAATGACTGCAAAATTCAACTCTACTTTCAAGTATGCTATATAAACAAATATTCTAGCAATACAAGATAAAAGGCCTACCTTGTCCAGGCGTTCGATGAAGTCCACCATTGAGCACTTGACCCAAAGCAATATACCTGCAACTAGTCCTCAACAACCAAGCAATGCAAGCATATTGTGATAATATATGATGTTAGCACGTTCAATAGCATAATCAATCAACATTCATAACAGATATGCCCATGGAATAATAATTCAAATATTTGCAAGATGTTAATTGGACAAGAAAATAGTATTTCTATTAAGATATAATCAACATAAGTGAATGAGTTACAGACTTCTCTGTCAGCACGGTTCAGAACTGAGAAACTAAGTTCCTTCCAGCTGGGCCTCCACCACTTCAATTTTCCACCAAAGGAGAGATCATGTAAGAGAGACAATGAAGTTCTCAATCAGTAAGGGAAGATCTTGGGGGCTGAACAATGTGTTCAGACTTAAAGGATAAAGGGATGCAGACTCAATGTGAAGTGAGTAATTCCTCCAGAGTAACTTTGCTCTCAAAGTTGAATTCTTTCTCCTCTTTTCCATAGCTCGGATTTGGCCCATTTATAGCCTTCAAGTGGAACTAAAGGACCGATTCAGAACATTTCCAGTATATGGAAGGCCAAGGATCATTGATCTCATGACGTGACATGGAAACCTGAAACTATTTTTCAAATTTCGGCACATTTACCAATGTACGTGGGTTGTAGTTGTGCAACCTACGTATACGCATGTTGTATAGTAGGCAAGGTGCGGATATGTGGAAAAATTGTATTTTTAGCTACCTTCTCCAAGAAATTCTTAGGTATTACTTCTCCTACCTTCTCCAAGAAATTCTATTTAAAAGAGTATATTATGGTGATCAATCTACTTTGTGCATGGCCATAACTCATTCCTTGCATCATTAAAACTTGTATCGTCAGACTATGTACTTTTGAAAACAATGGGACCTAATCCCTCTCTCTTCAGTTATGTACTACAAGTATTTCCATTCTCTTAAGTCTCATGCTTAGATACCATTTTGTAGAGATTAATTGGCTTCGCCCAATTTTTCACCAATTCTTGCGTCTGGCATCAACACCTTCCCTTTTTCATTTCTTTATTCTTGTACTTTAATTTTTTTTAATCAACAAAATGGGACCCATCCTTTTTCACTTGAAAACCTCTTGACTTACTAAGGAGATTGTTCATCTTATTGACCTGCACTAAAGACTATGCATGCTCCTCCGATGAAATTGTTTTATCATGGAAGTTTGGTTTGGATTTAGGTTTAACACTTAACCATTTTTTTAAGAAGTAACTTTTGGTATATCAGAGGAATTCTCACGAACTATTTCAATATTTCAGATTATTTTATATGATTGTCTCCAGTATATACCGATAGAATTCTTTCCAACATCTCTGATGCAGGAGCATTTCTCCATGTCATCCAGCCAGCCAGCCAGCCACGTCAAACACATGCATTCAAAGATGAAGAGAAGCGCAACCCTCATTTTTTATTTAAAATTGAATGTAATTAAATGTTTAAGTTGTTGAGCTAGGAATCCATGCTTTGCATAGGCATAGAAGTAATTAGGCTTTTAATGTTTTGTAAGGCTGAGATCTAGATCCGATCTGTGGACTAGACAACCATTGAATGTAATTGAATAGGGTAGTTGAGGTTTGGAGGGAAGAGCTCGAAGAGTCCCCTCAGGTAAAAGATCGTATGGTATCTCATTTGTAAGGAGAGAGTAGAGCTGAATACTTGAGTTAGATTCTATGAGTAGACAGCAGAAGAGAAGGAGTCGAGACCTTGTTACAGGTCATGCTCAAGAACACCATTGTAAACAGGCATTTGCCATTTTAATATAAACAAGAGTTTTTCTTGCATATTTATGGTGTTGAATGAATGTCTGTGAGTGTTCTTTATATGATATGAATGTATGTTGTAGATGTATGCTAGGCATTTACAAGGGTTTGTTTGGTTTAAGGCTTGAGAGGTCTTTTAGGCTTCATGCCAGGAGGGCGTGACAGAGTACTGCGGTCTCTGGATACCGGTGCATAGACACACTTCTGAATTATACGAGTTCAGACAAAGGCATTCCAGGTGGGCACATGAACTAAAATCATTCTCTTAGAAGAATAACTCAAGGTTGTTGAATACCTTGGAGGCAAGGCTGTGTAGGAGAAACACAGTTGCAGACATAAACTCTTATTGAGTTATGTAAAGCTCTGCCAGGAGGGCATTGAGCACATGCATAGTGATGCATTGAGAGGAACTCTATTGTGAGTTCAAGAAGAACTAGAATCACTAAGGATTTTGAGAGCTCTGCCAAGTGGGTATTGAGCAGGTGTAAGGAGGACACAGAAGACAGAACTGTTGGATGTTCTGTGAGAAAATACTCTGCCAGGAGGGCATTGAGTAGGTGTGCAGATAGGCACAAGAAAACAACTCTGTTGAGTTTTGTAGTTAGAAGAAGAGTCCAAGAAGAGGGATCTTCACAGGGTTACTGAACACCCTTAAAGACTCAGCAATAGGTTGCTTGATTAGACTCAGCACCAGGAGGGCCTCGTAATTCTCTATCTGTAGGAGAAGGAAAGAATATTTATTCCCTTAAGGTCTGAGGAACAGGAAAGCTCAGAAGAGATAGCACCTTTGTGTGTGTGTGAAGACTCTGCAAGAGTGTAGATGTCAGAATCCTTTGAGGATTCGAGAAGAGAAGCTCAGAAGAGATAACACTTTATGTGTGTAGAGACCCCGTAGGGGAACGAGAGTTGAAGAATCCTTCGAGGATTCGAAAGAAGGATAAAATCTCAGGAGGGTTAGTGATTTAAGTGCACGAAGCCGTAGCTGCAAGGAGTGTAGAGGCCAGAGAACTCTCGGGAAGAGTTCAGAGTTTCCCAAAGCTCAGAAGGGCATCATTTTCATATGTGCACAGGTGAGAACTCACGGTCGTGGAGTTCACAAAAATAGAACAAAGGCTGAGACCTTTTAGATTTTTCGAAAAATATTCCAAAGTCCAAGAAGAAAAGTGCAAGCAGCAGGAGGAGTCCATAGGAAGGACAGATATGGACCATCGGATCTCGATCTCACAACCCGTTAGTTGTTGGATCGACAAGAAGTTACATGCAGTTTAACCCCTAAGTGCAAAGAAGTGAACATGAATGTCCCAAAAAGGTGTTGGCGTATCGGGATATCGACATTCAGGATATCGAAAGTCTCGAAGACAGAAGATTGGGAATCTCTAGGGAGAAAATCCTGAAACACATTAGAGCCACCCATCCATTTGGGACACGTGGCAGGGATTGACATCACTTCGGCACATTGGAGGTCGGGAGTGTGAAGGAACAGTGGTGAGAAGGATTCGCGCATCGGGAGAACCTGAAACATGAAATCTCGAAAGGGGTTTCCAAGCAGCTATCATATCTGATTTTTGGGAATCAGAACTTCGGGGGCTTCGAGGAAAAAGTGTCAAAGTATTTCAGTGTTTTAATACCCAAAATAGAGAAAGGAGGAGAGAAGGCTGGGAAAAGCACCATATCAACATTTTTTGTATCGGCACTTCAGGGGTCTAG
The DNA here is from genome assembly GCA_032191745.1 of Picea mariana. Classification (NCBI taxonomy): domain Eukaryota; kingdom Viridiplantae; phylum Streptophyta; class Pinopsida; order Pinales; family Pinaceae; genus Picea; species Picea mariana. The sequence goes on along the minus strand of JASDQU010096384.1, from coordinate 5,912 downwards.
AGGACAAGAGGTCGAGTGCTTGTATAGAGGAAAAGAGGTTGAGCGCTTGTCTAGAGGACAAGAGGTCGAGCACTTGGGTTGGAAAACCCCAAAATAAGGTCTTGGTCATGTAAAGGATGGTCACTTGGACTGGAGCATAGCCATGTGGGGCTAAGGCATTGCCAATTTGGCATATCACGAATCGGTGAATCAGGAGTCGAGAGGACAAGAGATCGGGCTCTCGCATCAATAAATCTCGAAGGAAATATGGTTGTGGTCATATGAAATAGTGGTCACATGGACCGAGAGATATCCCTGGGGGATCAATTTTATTGAAGCACTTCGGCGTATCGACATTTCAGTAATCGGAGGATTGAGAAGACAGGGGATTCCTGCCATCAGGCACCTATAAATCTCAAAGCCCGAAATTCATTTTCTTTGTTGCAAGAAAAGGGCAGCGGTCGTGAGGAGAACATAAGGACCTATGGATCGTGATTTTAATAGAAATTCCTTTGAGGAATCAAAGAGATGCTTCGGCTCAAAGGTGAAATTGGAACGATCCTTAGGACCAGGAGGTCAGGTGCAGGACCTACTGAGGTAGGTTCTTGGGTGGAGCACCATCAATCTCCAGTACATACCGGAAGACTTCTTCCCAATGCCTATGATCTGAAATTTTTAAACTGACAGACTTCTTCATAAGTTTGTTGACACATTAAAATGACCACTAGATGAATTTCCTTGAACATTGTCTGTGTTTATACATTTCCATCAGTTGAGTTCCTAACATCTCCTTTGGTACAACCAGAGGAGTTTCCTTTAACATTTTTGATATGATCAAAATAGTTCCCAAATTTCTTTCTGACAAGACAATCATAACACCTACACACTTTCTATCACCACCTCTGATGGAGAAAATCATTTCACTAGACTCATTCCCCTGATGTCCTCTGATGCCTCAAACTATGGGCTAGGTCTATAAAATAAAAAAACCCCCCTCAACGTCTTTTTGTTTATTTCTTTGTCACCAAAAAGAGGGAGATCACTGAATGTTTTTGGAAAATCTACTCTACTTGAGAAATCATTCATCTACCAATAGAGCATACTTCATGTTCACGTGTCACCACTTGACAGGTAGGCCCTAAACCTACCTCATTTTTTCATTCATATATACTCTGTGGTTAGAGTTACATTTTTCACCAGTAAACTTGTACCACCAGACCTACCATCCGACTCTTTTCATTTATTCCTATCTTACCTTTCCCCTCCTCTTTCACCAAAGCCATTCCCCCACTTTCCCTTTCTATATACATACCTAGGTCATTGATAAAATGTTCCCCAGGCTTCACCTCAACGATACCCTAATATTTTCCCTAAAAATCATGCCCTAAATTATGGTTTTGAACCAATATATGGCTAGGTAATTTCTTCGACTTGGATGGTCCCATACATAATGTGATCTATCAAGAAGTATACATAGTTTCGACAAAGTCTTAAACCCCTTCTTGAAATAGAGTATTACATCAAACTCAATGTGAACTTGGCCAAACCTTGATCCAATAATTAGACATTTTTTTTGTGATTTTACCTATCCTGTAGGGTTGTTTGGAAATTATCCAATCTAAGCCTCCCCCCCCATCATAAACATTATTGGAACCTCTCCAGTACAAGTCCCCATCGACAAATTTTATGAAAAAGGCTTTGATACCAACTTCCCATTCGACGAAGTTAGTAAGTGTGTATCCGGTATAAGTTTTTCACATCAGTATAGTTAATATGAACATCACCGATCATGTATCAAAAAACTTGACATGAACTAATTCGGTATCACCCCTCCTCCAGAGGAGGATTTGGTATGAACGTCACTGGTATGTACCTGCGAACTTCACACTAATTTCATCGATTCATTACTTTCAACACTATTGCCCTTTGTAATATCTTCTATGGTACACACCAGTGAAGTTTCTATGATTAGCTCTGGTACACACTAGAGACCGTGTTAAATTTAGCTCTGAATCTCCTTTCCTCATTAGCACAGTTGAAAACCACTTCACCATTTAATCTGGACTCTTCCCCAAGCTAAGCTAGACTTCACTCAGGATCCCACCATGTCTTCCATTATCCTATCTTCCTTGGACAAGATATTCCCCCCTAATATTGGAACCAATAGTTCTTCAGACATGAAAATAGGTTTGCATTGATAGATTCATCTTTAACATCCTATTACTTCTTGACTGGTCAAAATATTACATGATTACAGAAACTTGTGCCTCATGTTTTCTTTCTTTCCATCTTTTTATTATTGTTGGATTAATCATATTGATGATGAACATGTTTTCACATATTTATACATGTCTCCTTGCAATAAACCTACAAGAAAAACCCTCATGACATAGGCTTCTAAGAGAAAAAGCTGACAGGAAGAAGATCTTGAGATCCCAAGAGCTATCCATGATGATACCATGGGACTCTTGGAGAAAGAGGGGAACTCACTCAAATTGGGTGAATTTTTCTAGATGTTTGTTGGCACAAGGGCAGGCCCAGGGTTCAACGCACCAAAAAAACCCTAACTACCGGCCCTTTCGGAAACACCTGTGAAGCAGATGAAGTCTCACCTGAGGTAGAGGTAGGGGGGGTTGCAGGACTCAGGTGTCTACAACCTAGTTGGGACACAGATATGTGATCACAACACTTAACAGAGCACTTATCCAACAATATGTATTAGGTTATGAATATTGTTCACATCATAGATTAACCCTTATTACAGATCAGTGCAGTAACAATCAAGATCTAACCCTTAAAACCTCTTAGCACAAAGCATAAGCTTAGATATAACATTCATCATACATAAAGCACTTAGAATTCATAGATATATCTATCATACATCAAGATTAGCACACTAAGTAGATAAATACATAAATAAAATGAACACTATTGCACAAAGCACATCAACACAGGGTATACGTGGTTCACCCCAGTGTGGGGATACGTCCACCAACTTCTTCTTCTTCTTTATTAGTCTCCTCCAATATTCTTACATTCTTCTGATCCTGTGCGCAAACCCACAGAGCCAACTCCACAAAGAATAGGAGATTTGTTCACACCTCACCAGATCCTCTTTCGCTGAGTTAGGTCAAGGCACAAAGCCTTACACAGTCTATCTGCACAAAGCCTCTTACAATCACTTGCACTTAGCCTTGCAAGTATTAACATACTCTTTTCACGAAGCCAACTAGTCATGCACTAAGCCATTGACCTCTCTTACTTGCATTGCCTAGCTACTTATTTATACATTACAAAGAGGCATAAACATGGGTAAACCCATGGGCCGACATCCCATACCCGTTACATAACCCTAAAATCCAAAAAAGCTCGCAAAATGAACAAGATCCCGCGATCTTTGTTTCGCTTGGGCACTCCGTCTTCGAATAGCCTGTCGAAGTCCCAAAAATGATCAAACACGACTAATGTTTCCTCAATACTTGGTCGAGGGTCAACAATGTTCAAGAAACAGAACTACCCATAGAGGTTGAATATCAAGACGAGCTCAATATCTTCAAAAACATTCAAAATTCAAGATTGCATAGCGTGGTGTCTCATGCATCATTTTTTTCTTGTGTAAACATAATCTCATGGATAATCAAGCATGTAGACCTCGAAAAATAGTATATATTAAATGTTACAGGAAAACCCATAGCGTCATTCGAGGTAGCCGACATAGCACAGTACTACCATTTGGAAAAATAAAGTCAGTCATTGGATGATGAACTCATCAAGAAGTTCCCTCACAAGGAAAAGGATTTATTCAAAATATGGCACAAGCCAGATAAAATGTTCAAACTCAGACCCTCTGGCGAATACCCCACCAGTTCACTAAGAACTCCATATCGATACATTGTGGAAATGTTATGCAGTCTATATGGGGAATAAGTTGCATCAAAATACACTTTATCCTTGATGCCCCTGATATACTACTATGTTGATGAAGGGTCATCCTTCAATTGGGTCGATATCCTATCGGCAGCGCTAGAAGATTCCAGTAGCATCGTCAAGGAAATTTCTTCTATCAAATTCCTAATATTTCACATGTCCTCTTACATGCTAGATAAGTTGTGCTTGCACCATCAATATTCCAATATGGGTTGAACCTCACAGCCAACTGACCCTCTTGTACATATCTATTTTGAAGTGCTCTCGGAGCACAAATACAAGATGGAGTATCACAGGATCTGTGATTACTTCTTGGCACCACTCTACAAGCTCATATTTGACTCACACATAACTTGTATGATTGACAAAGATTTAGCAATAGTCTGTAAAATTCGGTACTAGTATCCCATGGAGCACAAAAGTTACATAAGAGTATACAAAGCTACCAAAGCTCCTCATTTTCTCCCAAGGTTTGTTCCTGTCAGGTTGGTATTACAGGAGATCAGATATCAAACCATGATCCATGGAGTTTGGGAAATGCTATATCATGATAAGAAGGCCATTTGACCCCTGTTACCAATGTGGGTCAGGTCATACTCCTCCGGAGGCATCAAGCAAGCCCAAGCCGAAGTAGATATGCTCCAATCATTTTACTTTAGGAAATAAATGTTCTAGAGACATGATCCAAAGAATATAGTCAAGGAACATTACAACAAGTACAAGCACACTTGGTAATACACTTCATCCACATGGAAAGAGGAAGAGGTCCATTGTGGTTCCCGAGCATATGAAGAAGTGATTGTTGGACACAATGACCACACTGAGAGGGGGGGTGAATCATTGTAGGGATATTTTTACACTTCTTTCAAAACTTTAGTTAGAAACACCTTCAAACATATTATTCATTTGTACTTATCTACTTCCATGTATTAACAACATTCATCAATAATATAGAACTATAATCCATCACCATAATAAACACAAAGAACACCAGATATATGTGTAAACTTTTTGTATTATTTGTTATAGGAGACTACAATGTCAGGGTTTTATCAGCATCAACTGAAAAGAGAAACAACTCCAATAGAGTACCAACTATAAATACAAGACTCAACTTGTAGATATCAACACCAACTGAGATGTGGGGAATCCAATTCCCAAGCACAAGACCCAGCTTGTAGACAGAAGACAATTTTGTCAACAGGTACGTGACATGTCTATATTGTAGCACACGCATGTACATGACCTGTATATACTACATCACGTGTATGTACGCATCCTTCCCTCCATCATCCTACACATACCTTCAGAAAAGTAATGCATCCATTCTTTTGCACCTCTGAAACTCTCCTACCACTGTCACATCCACCAGTAACCTATCATTGCATCCATCCTATCACTACAAACAACATGTGCCATCCTCATACATCTCCCTCAACTAAGTACAAGTAGCTCAAGGGTGTGAGCTACAGGAACCAAATCAGAACTGAACCATACATGGGATTCTTTCTCACTCAAACAACCAGCCAACATAAACCATAACCAGGTCACACAACAACCATACCAAGAGTCATATGCATGTCCCTCATGCATGGATCATCATATAACATATATATTCCTCCATATCAAAGTTATACCAAACATAAGAGTGTTTCTCACTCAATCAACCAGCCAACATATACCATATCCATATATCACAACAACCTTACAAAGAATACCTCAAGCATTCACCATACCATGAGAAAATATAAGCATAAAAAAAACATGTAACCATACCATAACTTCTGCAACAGATATGAACCTGTAGAATGTTATCCTGGGAACTTGCTTCAGACTTCAGGGAACTCGCACCAACATCATCTCAAGTCTTCATGATTTTTTCACATGTACGCGACCTCCTCTACGATGGCCTATGTATAAATGTTCCTTCCTCCACTACATCACACATACGTACATGACTTGATCCACTGCAGCTCGCTACACTTTAGAAACTAGGATTTTTTTGA
>JASDQU010096383.1:19909-32651 GCA_032191745.1 Picea mariana | reverse complement strand
TTTTTCTAGTTTGTTTACTATTTGTTTGTTGATTTATATGAAAGGCTATCAACTAGACACAGGAACCTCGAGTATCATTCTTGAGATTTCTTTAGTGCTCAATAGGATAAATGCTTACAATAAAAACTGGAAGGGGCTTTTGCAATTGTCTTTTCTAGTTTGTTTACTATTTGTTTGTTGATTTATATGAAAGACTATTAAGTAGACATAGAAACCTCGCAAGGGAAACCATAACAATTTGATCTGAGATTTTGCCATCTATAAGGAGGAAAAAGTGTGGAAAATACTTTTCTTTCAAAATAAAAATATCATGTACTTCATGATTTTTGATAAAAGTTTCTCACACAAATATTATTTTTGCATTCAATAATAATTAACATATAAATTTACCAACATATTCATATTGAATTTAATGTATTAAATTACAACATTATTTTTGCATTCAATACTAACTAAAATCTTGTTTTCTTTGCATCAAACCAAACAAAACAAAACATGTACTAATATATTATTATTTACATGACATGGGCAGAGTTGTAGAATATTAGTATACCAACAATTAATAATTTAATCTAATAATCTGATGGGCTCCTATAGTAAATACCCGAATGCTTAATGCATTCTGTGATTTCTGTCAACAATTGTTTGATGGTCTTCAGATTGAATTCTCAAGAGCTAATTAGTTTCTATCTCATGAATATTTACGAAGTCAATAACATGGCTATGTAAATGGCTTCACATATCAAATTAGTTCATTGGGTTGGGAATTTTATACAAACCATATTCAAAATCCCAACAACCAACTAGGCCATGCCACATAAAAATTTTCGAACTGTATACAAAATTAAAACATGTACACACAAAAACTCTTGCGGAACTTTATATATAAAACTTAAAATAGACAATTACATTCTGCAAATGCACATTTCATACAATAAAAATAAAAATACACATGCAACACACATGAAAAATCCATAAAAATAAACGCAGAAATAATAATGCAGTATATAATTTAACACACAATTGACACTTATCTTAGTAAAAATATCACCAACTGCATGCAGACCTTCCACGAACCTCCCAGCCTTGGACCACGTTGCTCATCACTCTCAGTAGTGGGTTACCCCTGAGTTGGGACTAAACTCTACCCGGGTAAAGGGATTCCTAACCATGCTGATGTATCCTAGACAACAGGAAAAACTCCGTCACAGGTGCCAACTCAAATTAACAGCCTACAGTCCCTCATTTCCCACATGCCTGTCCCACCCCAGGAAGTGTGCCCCTTCTATGCTCAACAATCTTTCGACTGCTCCACTTCCTTTCCGGGCTTCAACAACAGGCCAGACAAGAAGTCTCAGAGCCCTGTAACTGCAGTTTGGCACCTCCAGGAATTCAATTCCCAACAATTCTCTCACCTAGAGAAAATTGCTCATGGGCCTAACAACCTGCCTCTTCAGTCCAACGCCTAAGCTAGCTAGGTACAGGTACTGGTACATATACAAGTACATGTATGAGTACAAATACATGTACATGTACGAGTACGGATACAGGTACAAGAAGGTATCGAAGACAACTGAATGAGTGAGTGAATAATGATGGAATGAATGANGTCTCCCTTGGATTTGCCCTCCTGAATAGAAAGAGCTCCCCATTGAGGTGACATTGGGTGGGGAAGCTCCTGTTACGCCGGTCTTGCCCTTGACTCAAGCTTTTCAATCTTTCCTACAAACCGTGCGATAACAAGTCCAACGCCTAAGCTAGCTAGGTACAGGTACTGGTACATATACAAGTACATGTATGAGTACAGATACATGTACATGTATGAGTACGGATACAGGTACAAGAAGGTACCGAAGACAACTGAATGAGTGAGTGAATAATGATGGAATGAATGAGAAAATGAACTAAGTCCAAACTATATGTATGCATGTTCCCAACTTGACACTTGTCATGTTGAGAACCACTTTGGCCCACTTGTCACCATCCTTAGAACTTAGGATAAAATAATTATCCATACTTTATACTTTAAGGAATATTAATATAATATTCTTTTTTGACTTAAGTTCCCTAGCTTAGCCCCTTATCCTTAACTTTTAGCCCCCTTTCCATAACCAGTGGAGTTTAGTCTCCCATACTCTTTTATCGTAGTTGGTCTACACGCAACGATGTATTATATTAATGATGAGACATATACAAAAATATGCTCACTAGCCTTTAGCATTTAGGCCCTCCGGCCTAATTCAACACATAAGCCTCCTAGCTTATAATAACTCGCTCACCAACCTATTTGAGAATTTTATACAAGAATTAGCCCTATATACAACCAATAGAATATTTGGTGATGACAACTAGAGTATAGTTTTTCTCATCTCATAATAATAGATTGTTGTCAATTTAATTTATTACTATTTACAACATGAATATATTCATTTACATTCTCAATGTTAAAATAGTAAGTGACAATGACACCACAACCTATAAATTCAGTGTAGATAAGCTAGCATAACTTATGATGTTTACCCAATTCACTATTACATGCGTTATGATGTTTACCAAACTCACTATTACACATGGTGGGAGGATGAAGTGTTATCAACACATAATGTTTACAATGTTTCCCTATACACATGACAAGAGGAGGAAGTCTAGGGGTGCAGAGGGTCAACAATATGGATGTCAAGGGACAAGCATTATCCACCCCTTAGAAATCCCATGATTGGGTTGCACAGACTTCCTAGAACTCGTGGAATCATGAGATGATTGATATGGATTGACCAAAACCATGATGGGGCAAGTATTATGTAGAGTGTGTTTTATAGTTCCACCCATACTTATCATGGTGTCAGAGATGGAGTACAACCTATTGTGGGGTTTATGAGGGTTGGATAGTGCTCACCATATTAAGGTATTACTGTTTTATATACAACTTATACATTAAATTATAAGAACACAATTGCCACACATCTCCATTATGTAGTGTTGAGCTTATGCTTATACTGAGAATGGGGGGGTGAATCAATATATGATACTTTTTACTTTATTTAACCATTTATCAATCATTCATTAGCTAAGAAACAATAATCACATATGAACTCAAATCACAATGCACATAGCTTAAAATGGAAACCCAATTGGGAGAAAACCATAAAACTTATCTTTATAAATGTCTGTAGGCACCAACCTACTGTTACAAAGATTGTAGGCACCAAACTATTGGATACACCCATCTCCTTAACTGAACACCAACTCAACAAGATATGTGTAGACACCGATCCAAGATATTCATGCACATAGTACTTCTGACTTCACCTGGATGCTTCATTCCATAGACAATCCTTCAAACCTTAGTCACATGTAGCCTTCATGCCATAACTGTTGATGTTTTGTAGCTCCAGGTAGGTATTATCGCATGACCCTAGGTGTTGGGCATGTGGAAATCGTTGTGGGCACCACATCACTTTCATATTGGTGAAAACCCCATTGGATTTGAGTGGGGGTTTCATGGGCTTGGTGATGCGCCTTGTGGGCTTGTGTTGGGGCTTCATACCCACACAAGTGATTAAAATACTCTAATTAATTATTGAGTTTGCAAGGGGCCTCAAACTCACCTGTTAGACTTGTATATAAAGGAGAGAGGTCATTGTGACATTTCATTCTTATGAAGACATTGTGAGGCATCTTGGTGATTTCAGTCCAACTGTTTGGTGACCATAGTCCAACCATGGAGGAGGCTAAAAGGCCTTAGTTCTGTTGTCTTATTCTTGTTTTGGGCAGGTTCTGTGGAGTGATAAGTGTGGTGACAAGTGGTGACCTTAGCCATGCAATTTCACGAGAGGAGAGGTAGTTTGCCTCAGTTCTGATTTTGTTTGTGTTTTCTATGTTATAGCTAGAGATGAAGGGCCGAACCTCGATCCAAGTATAGGGGCATGTTTTGGGGTTGTTTTCTGTGTGAGTTAGTGCAGAAAGAAGGGCCCAGGTAGGGCCACACCTCAGTCCTGACCTAGGTTACTTGTAGACCAAGTGTAGTAACAACAAGAAAGGAAGAAGGGGCGCTGAGATCCCTATAGTGACTGCCACACAGGCCACAACCTGTCGATAATCCTGCGGCCCTGTGTAGGCACTCTTTGGAGAGGCTGTAGCTAGTGATTTAGCCTGCATCCACAGGACCTCAGACTGCAGAGTTATGGGTGGGTATAAGGTCGTAACCTTGGTTGCCTGGCCGCAAGAGTAAGGACACTGTGTAAGCCTTCTTGTAGCAACCTTTTTGACAACTTGAAGGACAGGTTGAGGACAATCCTGTGAAGGCTAGAGCAACAGCTTGGGGGCAGTCTTGTAGGGATAATTCAACAATGTTTTAGCACTGTCTTTGGACAATTGTTGAGGGTTGGAACAACAAAGAAAGAGGGCTGATTAGAGGGTTGTTGGACAACCCTAGAAGGCTGTTACAGATAAGAGAAAAGGAGTTGTAACAACAATAACTTTGGGACAACCAATGAGGGATGTCATAACCAGAACAACAACAGAGATAAGGGCCCGTGTAAAGACCCCATAGGCTGGTGTTAAGTTGCAGAGGAAGAGGAGGGTTTGAGGGGGCAAGGGATGCCCTAATCCTCAGACTCAGGAAAAAAACAATTGGCACAAAAACCAAAGAGGGTTTCAACATTGTTTGTAAGTGTTTCTCGACATATTCTTTGTGTAAGAATTGGGCCATTGTCCTTGGTATGGGAGCCCATTGGTTATGGGTTTAAGAACATAATTTTGGGCTTAAGATTCATGTGTATGATCTAATTGCTAGTTTTGATTTTCCGCCATGCTAAATGGTTAGGCATCTCAATGTGTTTATGCTTATAGTTCAAATAGTTAAATTTGTGTATAACTGTCGAAGACATAGACCAGACCTGAGGTGCAGTCAACATCTAACATGGTATCAAAGCTTGAGGTTATGAGAAGGGCAGTTGGATCCGAGTTATTTACACATGTGACATCTCTAAGAGGGAGTTATAGCAATGTTGAGGAACCATCTCTAAGAGGGAGTTGTAGTGAATTTTGCAGGTAGCAATACATTAGATGGTCTATGGGTTGAGACATGGAGCAAACCGTTCATATGAGGAGTTGTGGACTATTGCAACTCGGCGGTGTGGCAGGATGGAAGTTTTGGTTGATTGATGGAGAGCTGAGATTACAACAATATGTTGTGTGGCAGGTTTCCTACCTTGTGGATGGACTTCCAGTGATTTTTCATAGTGAGTTGCGATGGGTGCAACTCAAGTGCTTTGGCACATATGAGATAACTTCATGTTGACGACAGGTTGATGAGATAGAGTCTTCATCGAGCTAGAGGGTTGCACACTTGACATAGGTTCGAGGTGCAACGATGTATGGGGTATTTGAAACAGGAGGATGAGGACACTTGCAGAGATGCGTTGAGGAGCTCTAGAGTGGACTAGACTAAGTGTTCACCTGGAGCTTTRACAGTTTAGAGAGAGGACACAGGTTCAGTTGTAACGACTGCRTAGACACAAAGAGTCTTGTGACTTGGATGATGGACTTGGGAAGAAGTTCACTAGATGATYGTGACTTGGGTAAGCAAGATGCTTTCCTTGGAGGATTGCATGGTTCTTATACAATGGGAGCCACCAGATCATGATAGGGGCACATGATTTGACCGAGAGCTTCACAATGTGTGACTCAGGTATGTACATGGAGATTGGTATGAGGACCAGGCATGTAGTACAAGGATATGGTACAATGTTGTTCCATATGGATTTAGGAGACATGTTGCGATTGGAAAACGTGCTATGGGTGCCAGGAGTATGTTCTCAACCTCAACGATTAAGGTGAAGGGATATGCAACTTTTATTTCGGATGGACAGGTATCTAGCTCAGACACAACAATGGTTTTGGAGTTAGAGAGAGCGATGTGTCTAGGAAGAAGAGACAAACTGTGCGGACCATGACCTGCAGTAGCAGAGTGACAAGTGGATAGGGAGCAGATAGCTCCAGAGGTTGTGTAGATTCATAGGGAGCTCGACCTTAGAGGGAGTCAATTGATTTAGAGGGAGTTCGACTTCAAAGGGGGTTAGGAGATTCAAAAGGAGTCCAACTTCAGAGGGAGTCAAGAGGCTTAGAGGGAGAGTCAACCATTAAGAGGGAGCCAACCTTCAGGTCCATATGGGAGAGAGGCATCTTCCAAGACTGTTAAGAGGGTGTCATGGGTTGAGATGGCCAGGCATGATGCTCAGGAGCGAGAGGATTCTAAGAGCAGGGTGTCTTTCGAGGAGGGATCATGCTAGATAGCAAGACTTGCCTCAGTGACAGAGGGATAATCCAATCAGGAGGATTGGAGAGCAACTGTAGTAGCGGATCCAGTGCGGGAGACATAGCTACTCCCAGGTTGGGAGACAAGCCTACTTCCAGGGGATTGTGGAGTCTGGTGAGAACCTCCCTCGCTAAGAGGTAGTTTTGATGTTTTGTATCTTTGTGCATGTATTCTCACATGACCCTAGGTGTTGGGCATGTGGGAATTGTTCTAGGCACCACATCATACTTTTGGTTTGGTGAAAACCCCCTTGGATTTGAGTGGGGGATTCATGGGCTTGGTGATGGGCCTTGTGGGCTTGTGTTTGGGATTCACACCCACACAACTGATTTAAATACTCTAATTAATTGTTGGGTTTGTAAAGGGGCCTCAAACTCACATATTAGACTTGTATATAAATGAGAGAGGTCATTGTGACATTTCATTCTTATGAAGACATTGTGAGGAGTCTTGGTGATTTTAGTCCAACTATTTGGTGACCTCAGTCTATCCATGGAGGAGTATGAAAGGCCTTAGTTATGTTGTCTTATTCTTGTTTTGGGAAAGTTCAGTGGAGTGATAAGTGTTGTGAAAAGTGGTGACCTTATCCATGCAATTTGAGGAGATGAGAGGTAGTTTGCCCCAGTTCTAGTTTTGTTAGTGTTTTCTGTGCTACAACTGGAGAGGAGGGGTCGAACCTTAGTCCAAGTACAAGAGCATGTTTTGGGTTTTTTTTTCTGTGTGAGTTATTGCAGAAAGAAGGGCCTAGGTAGGACTGCATCTCAGTCCCGACCTAGGTTATTTGTAGACCAAGTGTAGCAACACAAAGAAAGGAAGAAGGGGGGCTGAGACCCCTGTAGTGATTGCCACACATGCTTCAGCCTGTGGATAAGCTCGATGCTCTATGTAGGGATTGTTTGGAGATTCCGCATGCCTATTTATTTATCCCAAAACCACATAACCTCAGACCACATAGTTGTGGGTGGTAGAGAAGGTCGTAGCTTTGGTCTCCTGGCCGTAGGAGTAAGGGGATTGTGTAAGCCTCCCTTTAGCATCTTTTTGGATAACATGAAGGAAAGGTTCAAGATAGTCCTATGAAGGCTACAACAACTTGGGGGAAGTCCTGTAGGGCTGATTCAAAAAGGTTTTACGACTGTCTTTGGACAAGTGTTGATGGTTGGAATAACAGAGAAAGAGGGTTGATTAGAGGGCTGTTGGAAAACTGTAGAAGGATGTTACAAATCAAAGAAGAGGAGCTATAACAACAACAACTTTGGGACAACCATTGAGGGCTTTCACAACCAGAACAACATTAGAGATAAGGGCCTGTGTAAAGGCCTCATAGGTTGGTGTTAAGTTGAAGAGGAAGAGGAGGGTTTGAGGGGGCAAAGGATGCCTTAATCCTCAGCCTCAAGACATCAACAATTGGCACGAAAACCAAAGAGGGTTTCAATAATGTTTGTAAGTGTTTCTCGACATAATATTTGTGTAAGAATTGGGTCATTGTCCCTGGTACGGGAGCCCATTGGTTCTAGGTTTAAGAACATAATTTTGGGCTTAAGATTCTTGTGTACATGTGTATGATCTAATTGCTAGTTTTGATTTTCCGCCGTGCTAAATGGTTAGGCATATCAATGTGTTTATGATTATAGTTCAAATAATAAAATTTGTGTATAACTGTCGAAGACATAGACCAGACCTAAGGTGCGGTCAAAATCTAACATGGTATCAGAGCTTGAGGTTCTGAGAAGGGCAATTGGATCTGAGTTATTTACACATGTGACAAGTTTGAGAGGGAGTTGTAGCAGTGTTTATGAGCCATCTCTAAGAGGGAGTTGTAGTGACTGTTGCATGTAGCAATAGGTTAGATGGTCTTTGGGTTGAGACATGGAGCATATCATTCATATGAAGAGTTGTGAACTATTCTAACTCGGTGATGTGGCATGATGGGAGTTTTGGTTGATTGGAGGAGAGCCCAGATCACAACATTATGTTGTGTGGCAAGTTCCCAACCGTCTGGATGAACTTCCAGTGACTTTTCATAGTGAGTTGCGATGGGTGCAGCTCAGGGGCTTTGACATAGACGAGATAACTTCATGTGGATGACAGGTTGACGAGATAGATTTTTCATCGAGCTAGAGGGTTGCACAGTTGACATAGGTTCGAGGTGCAACAGTGTATGGGGTATTTGACCTGGGAGGATGAAGACACTTGCAGAGATGAGTTGCGGAGGTCTAGAGTGGACTAAACTAAGTGTTCATCCCTAACTTGGACTGTTCAAAGAGAGGACACATGTTCAATTACAACGTGTGTGTAGAAACATATAGTCTTGTGACCTGGATGACAGACTTGGGAAGAATTTCATTAGATGATCATGACTTGGAGGATTGCATTGTTCTTATACAATGGGAGCCATCGGCTCCTGACAGGGGCACAAGATTTGTTCGAGAGCTTCACAATGTCTGACTTAGGTATGTATGTGTAGCTTAGTATGAGGACCATGCATGTAGTAAGGGTTTATGGTACAATGTCATTCCAGATGGAGTCACAAGATGTGTTTCGAGTGGAAAATGTGCTATGGATGCCAAGAGTGTGTTCTCAACCTCAACAATTGAGGTGGAGGGCTATGCAACTTTTATTGCAGGATGGACAAGTATCTAGCTCATACACAACAATGGTCTTGGAGTTAGAGAGAGCAATGTGTATAGATAGAAGATCTAACCTATGCAAACAACGACCTGCAGTAGCATAATGATAAATGGACAGGGAGCATATAGATCCGGAGGTTGTGTAGACCCAGAGGGAGCTCGACCTTAGAAGGATTTAGTGGATTTAGAGGGAGTTCAACTTTAGAGGGAGTCGAGAGATTCAAAGGGAGTCCGACTTCAGAGGGTGTCAATAGGGTTAGAGGGAGATTCAACCATTAAGAGGGAGCCAAGCTTCAGGTCCATATGGGAGAGGCTTGAGATATGTTTGGTGAGAACCTCCTTGGCTATCTCAACCCATGACACCCTATTGAAATCTTCCAAGACTATCAATAGGGTGTCATGGGTTGAGATGGCCAGGAAGGATGCTCAGGAGCGAGAGGCTTCTAGGAGCAGGGTGTCTTCTAGGGAGGGATCATGCTAGACAATAAGCCTTGCCTTAAAGACAAATGGAGCAACCAATCAGGTGGATTGGAGAGAAAATATGGTAGTAGATCCAGTGCAAGAGATAGAGCTACTCCCAAGTTGGGAGACAAACCTACTTCTAGGTGATTGTCGAGTGTGGTGAGAATACCTCCCTTGCTAAGAGGGAGTGTTGATGTTTTGTAGCTTTGGGCAGGTATTCTCACATGACATGACCCTAGGTGCTGAGCATGTGGGAATCATCGTGGGCACCACATCACACTTTCGGTTTGGTGAAAATCCCCTTGGATTTGAGTGGGGGCTTCATGGGCTTGGTGATGGGGCTTGTGGGCTTGTGTTTGGGATTCACACCCACACAAGTGATTAAAATACTCTAATTAATTGTTGAGTTTGTAAAGGGGCCTCAAAATCACCCATTAGAATTGTATATAAAGGAGAGATGCGATTGTGACATTTCATTCTTGTGAAGACATTGTGAGGAATATTGGTGATTTCAGTGCAATTGTTTGGTGACCTCAGTCTAGCCATGGAGGAGGCTGAAAGGCCTTAGTTATGTTGTCTTATTCTTGTTTTGGGCAAGTTCAATGGAGTGATAAGTGTCGTGACAAATGGTGATCTTATCCATGCAATTTGAGGAGAGGAGAGGTAGTTTTCCTCAGTTCTGATTTTATTTTTATTTTCTGTGCTACAACTGGAGAGGAGGGGCCAAAACTCAGTCCAAGTACATGGGCATGTTTTTGGGTTGTTTTCTATCTGAGTTAGTGCAGAAAGAAGGGCCCAGGTAGGACCACACCTCAGTCTTGACCCAGGTTACTTGTAGACCAAGTGTAGCAGCAAAAAAAAAGGAAGAAGGGGGGCCGAGACCCCTAGAGTGACTGCCACACAAGCTGCAACCTATGGATAAGCCCAAAACCCTCTGTAAGGATTGTTTGGAGAGACTGCATGCCTAGTGATTTATCCCACAACCACAAAACCTCATACCACAGAGTTGTGGGTGGTAGAGAAGGTCGTCGCCTTGGTTTCTTGGCCGCATGTGTAAGTGGACCGTGTAAGCCTCCCTGTAGCGTCCTTTTGGATAACGTGAAGGATAGGTTGAGGATAGTCTTGTGAAGGCTACAAAAACAACTTGGGGGAAGTCCTGTAGGGATAATTCAACATGGTTTTAGGACTATCGTGTTAAGGGATGGAATAACAGAGAAAGAGGGTTGATTAGAGGGAAGTTGGACAGCCCTAAAAGGCTGTTACAAATAAAAGAAAAGGAGCTGTAACAACAACAACTTTGGGACAACCATCGAGGGCCGTCACAACCAGAAAAACATTAGAGATAAGGACATGTGTAAAGGTCCCATAGGCTTGTGTTAAGTTGCAGAGGAAGAGGAAGGTTTGAGGGGGTAAGGGATGCCCTAATCCTTAGTCTCAATACATCAACAATTGGCATAGAAACCAAGGAGGGTTTCAACAATGTTTGTAAGTGTTTCTTGACATATTCTTTGTGTGAGAATTGGGCCATTGTCCCTGGTACGAGAGCCCATTGGTTCTGGGCTTAAGAACATAATTTTGGGCTTAAGATTCTTGTGTACATGTGTATGATATAATTGCTAGTTTTTATTTTCCACTGTACTAAATGGTTAGGGATACCTGAGGTGTGGTCAAAATATAACACTAGTGAGCCTCATAACATCATTCACAGAATATAATCATTGATGACAACATTCAATGATGGTAACATCCACTAACGACAACATCGAAACCTCAAAAAAGTGCACACAAATGAATCACAGACCTTCAATCCTTCATAGAGCACCTCAAGAACAAGAAAGACCTCAAGAAAATCCCTTAGACTTCTCTTGCACACCTTTAGATCCAAAAAAGACACCCCATCTCCTTTAGTGCACCTTAGACATGATATCTTGCTTGGTTTCACTACAAATGCGCACATCTATCATGTATTTATAGTAATTTTGTCCCTCTTTCAGGGCCGACCTATAAAGACTCATTGAGTCGACCTCAATTTTCTGGTTGGGTTGTCAGACAAAAAAATTCATATGTCCTCATTCCTAGGGAGTTAGAGGGAATACCATATACCATTGGAAAGGTATTGGAATAAGCTTTCCAACCATATAACATTTTCTCCCATTTGAGCTATGTATGTAGGGATTCCTTAAAATATAGGGTATCCAAACTGATCATCAAAATCTAAAAATAATACTTTCAACAATCTCCATCTTGCAATATTTATCTTGGACTTATCTAAGCTTGTAATACTTATATTGGACATATGTAGGCTCCCCTTGTCTTTGACATCAATGATAACAATAGTTCCAACATGTAGGTCGGGGGAGAACCCATAGAAGGTGAAGAGGGAACTTGACATGTCGTTGTTGCAAGATGAGTAGTGTACGTAAGTAAATACATGACATTACCTTTTGAAAATGTGTCAAAACATATTCAAACTTATGTATCATGATAGAATACCCAGATAGTAATATATGAACATCTTGGGTTTCCAATGAAAAAAAACAATTTATTTATATTTTATTTAGTTCTCTTGAACATGATTCTTTGGTGGTGCTTGACGTGCAATTTCAACCCTAAATGTGCATGAATATGTTACCATTATTTGCTTGTTTAGGTCATGATTTCTATCTTGTTGTATTTTAGATCGAGGTAAAACTTCATATCTTCAAGGTCCATTATGGGTTCACAACATACACTTGTAGGAGACAACACATTTTATCAACAAACACAACATTACCTTCCCTCCTATATTGGTTTAGCAATCATAATTTGGAGTGTTAATTGTATAGTTTTTTAATCATTCAAATGTCTCTACAAAATTCGAGATTCCTATTGGAATGTAAGAAGGTCAACCCTTTATGATTTCATAAGAGTGCAAAACTACTCTTGTGTATTTTTATGTGTAGTCTTGCAAAATCTTTTGCCATTTGTTTATGTTTGTTGGTTGATGTCTATTATAAAGGGTCTATTAGTACTTGTTATTTACAATGCTTATTCTTTTGTCAATTGTGTTTGTTGGATAAGGTGTTATCATTAAGGTTCTATTGCAAATAGTTTATTTTCTAAAATCCATTTGCTATTTTATCACTTTTATGGAGATAACAATGAAATTGGAAGTCGAATTATGCATTTATTCAATATATTTGAAATAATTCTTGTTACAAGGAAATAAATGTTGATGATAATAAAGTATCCTCCTATATGCACAATAAGTGGAGCTTAAGGCAACTAGTGCAAGCTTCAATTTTCCTTGGCTTTTGAGAAAAGGGTGTAAAGAAAGAATTGATTCCTAGGTTAA
>JASDQU010096381.1:3103-22511 GCA_032191745.1 Picea mariana | reverse complement strand
ACCAACAATACTTATGCTCATTTTTAGAAGTAGATGTCAACTGCACAGCATAGGCTGCTGTCTGCATTTGACATAGCAAAGGGAAGAATGCACATGGCCTTCCTCCAGGCGCAGGTACCAGAACCCAAGGTGATCGTAGACTACAAGAGGGCCACTTTCGAATTCCAGACGAAGGACGTGCACCCAACGGATCAGATGGATACACACAGGCAGACAGGGGAGATGGTATTCCATACATTGGCACATGCTTCCACTTCTGCAGCAAAATTACAGGTGTCACTAAACAATGCTCAGACACAACTCAAGCTGGAGAAGATATTGTCCTTTGCGAAGGACAATAGAATCAAAACTTTGGAGGAGCTGGTCCTCAATATCGGCTATGACCCTTCAAACGTCAAAGCAGTGGAGGAGATGATAAAAAAAGAAGAAGAATGTGGACATTGACTCCTTGAGGAAACAACTGAAGCTCCTGCCCACAGAGGACTCACAGGCGAAGGAGATAGCAGAGAAAGAAGGCGAGAAGGATGAAATGATCAAATTGCTCATGGAGCAGAATGCACAGCTCAAGGAAATGGAAGCTGAGATGGAGAGATTATTGAAATAGAAAGAGCAACTGAAGCCAATGGAAGTCATTCCATTGAGTGCTATCCCAATTGCAGGAGTGAGCACTGCATCAGTGACAACAATCCCATCCGCAACTCCATTGAAATCCCAAGAGAATACAACCGACCTAGCCAAATCCATGGAAAGGATGAACCTGCAGGAGACAGAGATCAACAGGCTTAAAAAGGAAGTGGAAAACCTTCAGGAACTCAAAACTTCTTTCCAAACCAACCTATCTAAGGAAAATTAGGTGACAGAGCAGCTCAAACAGGAACTTCAGCAGCTCCAAAAGCAAACAGTGGTAGGAAAGACTTTAGCTGAAGTCAAAGAGAGTGTATGGACAGACATCATTAAGTCCATAAATGAGATATGGCCCATGATCTAGATCATGTTTGAGAAGAATGAATTGCTCCAAAGGAGAAAACATGCCATTGAGAAGATCAGAGTGGAGTTGGGAGACATGCCAACACAGGCAAATGAGATCATCAAGTTCCTCAATTCTAAGACCAGGGAAGAGCTAGAAGAGCTGAAGATTGAAGACATAACAGAGACCATCCTTGAGGTCAAAAGGGTTTTGAAAAACATAGGATTAATGGTTCAGCTGGAAGAAAAGGTTTAGGCCATGGACCTAGGGGTACAAAGATTCTTCAGTAAGGTTGAGGCCCTTCATAAGAAAGGTTTACCTGGTCTGAAGGTAATTAATGATAAACTGATGACTATCCCAGATTACAAGAAAAGATTGGCTGACATGTCTAAGGAAAGTTCAAAGTTTGCAGGAATTCAAGGGAGCATCACCGACAAAGCATTTCTGGATGCCCTTCAGTGGGACATCAGCATCCAGCATGAGATTCGATACATTTTCCTCACCAAGCCTACATTTTCCAAGTATACGGACATGGACGAAGTGTATAAAAGGCTGCTCAAAGTCAACGTGCCCAGTCATATCAGATGGGAGGAGCTCTGTGATTTAATTGATTAGCAGATGAGCTGTCCCCAGTCTATTCATTTGTCCAGTCAGAAGAGGTTGTGCAGAAACCTTGCCAACGGCCTACCCAAAAATCAACGTGCAATTACACCAAGTCATCGAGTAGTTCCTAGATTTTTGAGATTTGTTAAGTTTGTTAGGCTAAAAATAGATGTAGCACGTCCTGATCATTTATGACAGGAATGTTTGTAATTGAGTTATAAATACTTCACCTTTTGAAGTATTGAGGGTTGTTGATCTTCACACCCTGACGCTATCAGACTGTAATATTGTTGAAGAGATCTTCCATTAATAAAAGGAGGCACTTTACAGGATTCTTGCATGTATTCACTGGTGATGTTTTCTTTCTAAGTTGAATGTTATTCTTGCTTTTGTGATCATCTTGTTTTTCTAATTCTAATCTTTAAGAGTAATGAATGTTGCAGGATTTATCTTTGTATACCCTGTTTCTATCTCAAAAGATTTAAGTGTTTATCTTCTGGTGTTTTCAATAAATAAATTCTTAATTGCTTCTTTGTTGAAATTATATTTCTCATATTTTCTGCTGTCCATCATTTATGCTATTAAAAGATCCAGTGATTATATTATCTCTCCCTGTGAAAGTTTTTTCCTTTAAATTTCTAGTTCTGATCTCATATTTTATTAAAACGCAGACCCCATAGCCCAATGAATGTTTAGACTGTCTCAACCAATTCAAAAAACATTTTAACAACAAAACCGACCTATTTCTTTACCTAGCCTAATATTTAAATTTGGAAACATAGCTAAATCATATAGAGAGATCCCTCTCTGAAGTTGGAAGGGCTAGATTCCAGCTTCAAAAGTGGTTGGATAAAGTTACCTTGTAAATTTCTTCTTTCGTCAATCTCTAGAAAATTTACCAAGTGCTAACACCTACTCCAACACTCTGAAGGTTCAGCCTTCGACCATTCCATTTCCAAATGCATCTCATATCCCTCAAGGCGACTAATAACAATGAAGTTGACCATGACAGACTTGGCCATTAAGGCTATGTTATTAGTGCGTTGATCTACCATCCTCTTCACTCGCATGAGATGCTTCGTCCTCTGGTGTTGGCTGCTCGGGCTCACTCCCATCTTAATGGCGAGGAGATGGGAGTCGGTGGCCATTAATTATGGCTCTTCCCAGCTCATTCCTGTGTGTCCTCCCTTCTCGACGTGGCACCCCATCTGGGGTTTGGAGATCCCTGTTGGCCAAAGCATGACACTGATGTGAGATGTCTGAGCTTCCAGAGATGTGTGCTTCCCAGTATATGTGTTTTGTCTCCTTTGCGCTACCCCTTCATTTTCCAAACAGTCTGCTACCCTATTTTCATCTCTTTTCACATGAGAGGGTATGATGTTGAGGTTAGTTCTAAGGATGCTTCTGAATTCCTCTAGCAGCCTTGAGAGTCACCAGATGGGTGAGATTTTCAGCGGGTTTTCCCCATGGAGGATCTTGGTGATTAGCTGGATGACAATTTGTGAGTCCCCCTCTAGGATGAGCTTGTGACAGTGTCTATTGATTGCTACTTGGAGACCTTGCAAGAGGCTCGATAGCTCTGCCAAATTGTTTGTGGTTTCCCCCAAGTAACCTACTACCAGACAGAGGATCTCGCCATTGGAGTTTCTGAGTGTGGCTCCATATCCCACTGGTCCCGGGTTCCCTTTGGAGGCCCCATTGAAGTTGATCTTTATGAAATTTGTTGGAGGAGGGGTCCAGATGGTTGGGCTGCTATGCTGACGTTTAAGTGCCTTTATCATCAATTGATTGGTCAGGTTAGGCTACCAGCTGTGGAGTATGGATTGCTCCTCCAGGCTACAATTTAAGTCCTCTAGTTTCTAGGGTTTGCTTCTAATTGTTTCCTTGACAAGTGTGACAATTGTTTTCCAAGTTAAGCCCAGTGTGGAGGCTTTGGAGTGAAAGATTCTTTTGTTTCATTCTTTCCAGATTTTCCAGAGAATGAATCTTGGGAGGAGTTTCCAAATGTATTCCAGCAGAGGATTGTTGTAGGTGATCGAGTCCCAATTTTCAAGCGTATCGCTGATGCTGCTCCTGTTTTGGTTGGATCGACACATTATTTGAGCTCCTTGGTCCCAAATCCACTGACTGAAGGAACATCTATTGAATATATGTTCCTTGGTTTCCTCTTGTTGGTGGCATAAGATGCATATGGAGGGTCCAATGAAGCCTCTTCTCCTGAGGTTGTCCCAGGTTAGGACTCTACTATGTGTAATAAGCTAGAGGAAGGTGGACACCTTGGGACAAAGTACATGGTTTCAAACCTTATTCCATATTTTCTCCCTATCTTGATTCTAGTAGTTGCCTTGTAGGTAGTAGGATTCTTTGACTGAGAAGTTGCCAGTAGTGGAGTGTCCCCATTGAAGAATATCTGGGCCTTCTTACTTGGGGATTTTCCGGTGACTTGCATAGAGTTTCCAGGCTTGCAGGTTTAAGTTCTCTGGGACCCCTAATTCCTGATTAGAGGTTTTCCAATGACGCCATTGCAGTCTCTGATCCATGGGTTTCCAAATATATTTCACCCTCAGAAGTGTGTCCTGGTTTAGAGCCTGTTTGAGGGGGTGTAGCTCTTCCAGGTCACTTAGAGCTTTGAGTTGTTGCCACGAGTCCTACCAGAACATAGTGCTTTCTCCATTTTAGACCTCCCCAAAGGCATGATTTTGCACCAGGTCTCTGTTTTTCCATGCTGTGTTGCAAATATTAGATCCATGTATTCTGACATTGTGTCTCATGAGCTGGTTTTCTTGTGTGAGAGGAGTGTACTTTTTCTTCCATATTTGCACCCATAAAGATGTTGCTGTTTTTAACCATCTCCACCAAATTTTGGCTCCCATTACTTGGTTGAATTTCCCTGGATCTCAGAGTCCTAGCCCTCCCATAATTTTTAGAGTGCAGATCTTGTCTCATCCTACTAGTGCCCACTTCTTATTTGGTTGGTGTCCGTGCTAGAGGAAATTTTGTTGGAGGTTCCTTATTGCTTTGATGGCCTACTTGGGGGCCACTAGGGATGTGAAAAGGTAGGTAGGTAGGGTTTGTAGGATAGACTTGAGCAGGACCAGCCTGGCTGCGATGTTGAGGGGTCTGAAGGTCCAGTTTCTCAGCCTGTTGGATATGGAAAGAAGAAGGTTGTCCCAGGAAATGGATCTGGCTGCTGCGCCTGTTAGAGGAATGCCTAAGTAGTTGGATGAAAGGGAGATCTTGGGTATTACCAGGAGTCTGGAGATATGAATTTGGACAACTACTAGAGTGTTGAAGAAGTAGATTTTGTATTTGTCTAGGTTGAGAGTCATGCCTGACGCCTCTGTGAAATTAGAGAGGATAGAGTTAAGTTTGTTTGCCTCCCTTGTAGGTGGGGAGTTCATGAGTAGGGTTCTCATCAAAAAATTGACTATGTGAGGGTTTCGGTTGGATATTGTGCAGAGGTAAGCCTTTGATGGATCCTTCTAGGACCACTGATTTGATATAGCATCCCAAGCCTTTTGCCAGGAGCACAAACAAAAAAGGCGATAGGGGGTCACCTTGTCTGATACCTCTGGACGGTGAGAATGGTTAGGATAGGACCCCATTGACTAGGATGGATAATAAGGTTGAGGAGGTAAGGTTTAAGATCCAATTTACCCATTGCTGATGAAATCTAAACGAATCTAAAATGGCTTGAAGGTACTGCCAGCTGACTCTATCAAAAGCCTTTGAAAGATCAAGTTTAATTAGCATACCTGGAGTTTTTGTCGACTTGAGAGAGTGGATGACCTCATGAGCCAAAATGACGTTGTCCATAATTTTTCTACCTTCTATGTATCCTACTTGTTCCTTGGATATGACAAAGGGAAGAATTGTCTTGAGGCGGTTTGCGACCACCTTTGTTATGATTTTGTAAATGACATTGCAAAGAGCGATAGGAATGAACTATTTGGGATTTTTGACCCGCTCTTCTTTCAGAATTAGGGTGAGAAAAGTAGCATTGAAGGTAGGGATGACTTGGCCTGAGGTACACGATTCCTCTACTACCTCCAAAAATTCATCCGTAATTAGGTCCCAACAATGATGAAAGAAGTCAGTGGTAAATCCATCCGGACCTAGGACCTTCCCTGAGGGCATAGATTTTACTGCTTGGTCCACTTATTCTTGGGTGATAGGTCACATCAGGGTTGCATTCTATTCAGGAGTCACCATAGAGGGTATCTGACTGGTTACTCACCTGATTGCTGCAGTTCTATCCTCCTTGGTGTCTGTTAGGAGGTAACGGTAGTAGTTGTTAATCTCTGCTTCTATTTGGGTGTGTTCTCTGATTGGATTAACCTGGCCATTCTCCAAATAAGTAATACTATTAATGTGTCAGTGATGCACCATTGCTCTATGGAAGAACTTTGTGTTCTTTTCCCCCTCTTTGAGCCATTGTACCCTGGATTTCTGCCTCCACAAAATTTCCTCTTGCTTTCTCCTCTCTTCTAGTTGCGCTTGAAGCTCCTCCTCCTCTTTCATTAGTTCAGCAGTTCGAGTTCTTGAAATGAAATTTTTTTGTATCTCCCTTAGTTTGTTCTCTATGTCCTGTATGCTTTGAAATATGTTTCCAAAGGTGTTTTTGTTCCAGTGCTTCAGCGCTTTCTTGAAGTTTTTGAGGCGCTGCTATAATTTTTACATGCTTGTGCCATGATCTATTTCTGCCTGACCCCATCAGGATTTTGCAAGCTGATGAAAGTCCGGGTGTGAGAGCCAGAATTTCTCAAACTAAAAGGGTTTATATTTGGGTGTTGCCCCTGTTTCTAGGTTAAAGGCAATTGGCCAATGGTCCGACCAAAATTTTGGGAGAATGAGACTTTCCATACAAGGGGATTCTTCAATTAGTTCTTCAGCCACAAGGAAGCGGTCCAGACGGCAGGAAACGTGCTGGTTTCCTGACCTATGTTGGACCAGGTGAAGGTGACATTGCTATTTTCAATGTCTACTTACTTTAGTTGATCATTGAGGGTTTTGAACTTACCATTGTCTTCCTCATGCCTTTTGCTCACTCCTAGTTTTTCTTCCAGTGACAGGATCATATTGAAATCACCGCCTAAGATCCAGTTGGGTGTGGTCAGCCATGTTTTGATAAGGGCTAGCCACTCCAAGAGTTTGTCTTTTCCCTGTTGGCTTTGAGGTCCATAGACGTTTGTGATAGCCCCCTCTTGATTTGAACCCATGACCTCGAAGTGGGCCGTTATTGTGCCTATTGTAGAAAAAGATCTTCTTAGAGTAATGTTGCATGGGTTCCATAGTATGGCCAGACCCCCTAAGGCCCTTGTGGAGTCTGTTAGAAAAAAATCACATCCTCTCCAAATGCGCTGGAAGATGGTTTCTGCGTCTGCCCCAACACATTTCGTTTCTTGTNCCAGGTGATGATCTTCATCATAATGAGGGTGGTGTTGGGTGGAGGTATCCCTCCGAGAGCTTGTGAATCAGCCCTGAGTTGAGCATAAGATTGCCCGCCTCCTTGATGAGTTAATGTGCTTATTTCCACCCCCTTCTTTTGTTCTCTCGTGGTATCCTTTTTGAGTCTGAGCTTCAGTCTGTTACTATACCTAGACGTGCTGTGGATCCTACTGAGGAGTCAAGAAAAACCTTATGTACCTTTCAGAGTTGCTCTTCAGGTAGGGCTTGCAGATCATTTTGATTGAGGGCGTCCTCAAGTTTTTCTAGGTCAATGCATACCAGATATCGGTCATCCAGCTGCATTAAGGTGTCTCCATCTATGTCTCCCCTCTCTTCTGGGTATATTTCACGATTTTGGCCAGAGGAGGAAGGGGTTTGGTTCTTTCCTTTACCTTGTTGCTACTCTTTGTGCGGATCTTGGATTTCTTCATCCTCTGGTAGCTGATTCAGAATCTCATAGGAGTTTTTAGTCGAGATATTAGGTTTGGGGTATGGATTCTACATTCTTGGAGGGTTTTTTTTTCTGGATGTGACAGTGGTGAACCCATCTTTCTGTGTGGTATCACTTACTTTGGTAGCTTTCTTATTCAGAGGGCAGTCTCTGAAGAGGTGGCCGTGTTCATGGCATTTCCTGTAGCGGAAAGGAATATGTTCGTAGTCCGGCATTTTTTGCCAATCTTCATCCTGATATTCCAAAGTTACCAATCTTAGTAGGGCCTTAGAGATATTCATATAAACACAGATTCGGGCATATGAAGTGTATTTCCTTTGCTTTGTGGCTTATGAGGTTTTGACGTAGTGACCCACTGTATTCCCTATTCCCATTAGGATTTCCTCCAACCAAAACTCTTGCGACAAGGAGTATAGGAGGATCCAGATAGGAGCCATTGTGAATTCCTCCTTGTCTGAGATGAATCGTTCCATCCATAATCAAAATAATAACCCTGCCGAGTTGTAGAAATATGGCCCGCTCTCAAAGATGCGGTCCCTGTCTTCTAGGTTGTACAGAATGATTGTGAAAAAACATTTAGATTTGAGTTGAACCTCGTAGTCGCCTTTAGGGTTCCACCAGTGTTTTATCCATCTATTTAGGTCACGTTTGGATGACCACAGTCCTAGAAACTTGCCAATGAGGGCATGCTCTCTCATGAACTGCATGTGTTCACCCACTCTTGTTGAGCTTATGAGGTATCTTGATGGTTTTTCCATTTGTGGGATGCATTTGCTAGGCTCCCACATGCGAGGTGCTTTTGGATGCGATGTACTGGCTTCCACATTCATTTCCCTCTTGATTCCTTATTCTCTAGAAAGAAGCTGATCACGTAGCTGCAATGACATCTCGAATGATGGGCATTTGTCTCTTGTACCTGATCGATCATTGGCCGTAACATTGCTATATGATGGGGGTTTTCCCTCCTCTTTTGGATTCATTCTGATGTATTAGGCCTAGAGACAGTTTGTGCCTATTCGTAGCAGGTGGTTGTTGCGCAACGACTCGTTTTGATCATGCAGCGAGGTGTGCCGAGAGATTGTTTTAGAGCTCTAGGGTTTCCTCTCAATATCCTCCAGGAAAATCGACATATCAGAGAATCAAACTAAGAATAATTTTTCAAGTCTCAAATGCATGTTGACATTGATCATTCCAAGAAAATTTAACATCTTTAGAAAATAACTTGAACGATGGTGCAAAAATCTTTGTGAAATTCTCTATAAATATCCTATAATAACCAACATAACCGGGAAAACTTCTTACCTCTTTCAGAGTGTTGGGAACTTGGAGTTTTGAAAAAACTTTTTATTTTTTATTTTAATTTTTTTTTTTTGGATCTACCTAAATTCCTGCAGAAGAGATAATATGTCCAAGAACAAGACCTTTGGTTAGAAACATGTGGAGTTTTTCATGACTTAAATAAAGGTTGGTTTCTTGGCATCTGATTAAGACCTTTCTAAGGTTCTCTAATGATCCCTGAAATGAGTTACTATAGATAGTAAAGTCATCCATATACACCTCAACGCAGTCATGGATTAAGTAAAAAATGATTCCTAGCACTGCTCTTTGGAATGTGGCTAGAGAATTACACAATCCAAAGGGTAACACTTGATAAGAGAAAATACCCCACAGAAATGTGAATGTAGTTTTGTCTTGGTCCTTTGGTGCAACCTATATTTGGTTATAGCCACTAAAACCATCCACAAATGAAAAATATTTCTTTCCCACTAGGGTATCTAGAACTTGGTCGATGAAAATACTTTCATGGGGGATTTGTTCAACTCTTAGTAATCTACACAAATTCTCCATTTACCATTCTTTTTTGGGACTACTACGAGATGTGATACCCATCTACTATAAAAAATTGGATAGATAAACTCCACATCAATAAGTTTTTGCAATTCATCTTTAAATACTTCTTTAAGGGATGGGTTCATGTGCCTTTGGGGATTCTTGATAGGATGGACATCACTCTAAGTATAAATATGTCGAGAACAAGTATCAGGGTGTATACCTTTCATATCATGGTATTCCCATGAAAAATCTTTTGATTGTTCTTGTAAAACTTGGATTAACTTTTCATGTTGGGATTGAGTAAGCTTAGAATTTATATGTAGAAATTCACCTTGGTTTATTTGAACAAGCATGATTTAGCACTCTATGTTTTGTGTGGTGGATGCTACAATATTGCACAATGAAGATAGGGATGTTATATCACTAGTTTCCTACACATCAACCTTAAAAATATGATCTAATGAAAGAGAAAACAAATTAGAATGCTGTATAAAATCTGAATTGCAAAGAAGCGTGTTGATTTGGTTTTCATCTGTATCTCCTTTAAATTTCATTACCCGATCTACTATAAAAGCTAGTTGTAAAAATTTCTCATCACTATCTATATTATCATACCACAGAATATTTTCTATCTCAATGAGAGGTTTTGCAGGTGGGTATAAGGTTACTTGTTTCAATCAATCCCTGTGTGAAATAAACATGTTTTTGAATATACAACCTATGAAAGCATCTGCAATAGCAATCCATGGCCTACCAAGGATTACGAGGTGTCCTATAGAAGGAGACTTGGGCTGTAATACCATGAAGTATATGTGGTACTCCCATGAATCCAAAGAGACAATAACATCATCTAATACTCCCTTTGGTTTTATCTTGGATTTGTCAGCTAGTTCAAGGATGGTGGGAGTCAGACGAAGGTTAGAAAAATTCAATTTCTCCATGGTTTGTATGGTCATAATTTTAACGGATGCTCCATGTTCAATTAAAGTATTCATAACACATATCCCATTAATATATGAAAAGACTATGGGGTTACCGAGATCTACATATTTATCTACAAATATTTGTCCAGACATCAAGTCTACATATTTTCCAATGAATTGAATGGTGGGTGGTTCATACTTATTTCTTCTAGAATTTTTTAAACATAATTCCTTTACTGTATTTGCATATATAAGTATGTATTTAAGGTCTTGCAACAAGGGAATTTTAATGAAAACATTTTTTAGTTTGGTGATAAGATCATATTTAGAGCAAGTGACGAGTATATCTAGGATTAACCTCTCCGAATAGGGAGGTTCTTTGGAGGAAGGGGGATGCTCTAAATCAATAGTTGTTTTCTTATTTATGGTGGGAGTATCATAATTGGTTGTCTGATTGGGATTTTTATTCTCTAATCATTCTTCAATGATGATGGGAGATTGTTTTTGGAGAACTTTTTCCAACCACAAGTGGATATCTTGTAGTCCTACTAGTGACTAGATAGGTGGGAAACGATTGTAGCTCGACACCAAAAGAAAGATGTGCTACCTTGTTATTAATATTAGGGACATGATGCATAGGGATTTGTGTAGGCCTAGAAGGTTTTCTGGGTGGAAGTTGCAATTGTTGGGGTTGCACAATTTGTTGTGGAGCTTGTGTTGGAAATTGTGAGTATTGTTGAGTTTGCATGGGATAGGAATAGGCATGCATATTCCCATTGTAACACCCTATTCCCACCCAAGACTGTAATTATGCTAAGAATTCATATGATATGATTATGAAGCATGTAATTGTGTTCTAATTAATAAAAATACCAAACACTTGATTGAGAGGGAAAAACCTTGAAAGTATTGGCCATGATACACAAGTGGGAATTGATGAAGTAGGAATTGATGGAGTGATTGAGTAAGGTGGATAGAGATGTTTTTATGAAGAAAACATGAAGCTTGTTTAAAAATAAAGCTTATGCTTTCAAGGCATAAATATACACCTACCAACGTACTAGACTTGTATGGAGCCATGTGAGTTGTTATGAGGAACAAGACTGGTAGTTGGGGAAGTTAATAACTACTGGCAGTCTTGGTCTTTTGAAGAAGGCAAGGGTCAACTGAGGTAACCTAACACATAGGACACCACAAAATTTCCCTTCAAGAAATCCACATGAATCCCAAGAGGATCGGTGGAAATCCAATAGATAAAATACCTGATAAACTTATAGAGACCCTGAGCTCAGTGGGAAGGGGACAACTTCTACTATTGTCATAGGAGGAAGGACAGTAACCTTCTTGGATCATCCTAAGCTTGGAAACCATATGAATCTTTCCCCTTTTTGTATCATGGCTTGGGACGAGGGTGGTGTACTATAGGAAGGCACTCCATAGTATGGCCTAAGGTTGTGAGGGAAGGTGTACCCTCTCATTCAATTGGTTATGGACATTTCCTTGAAAAAATAAGTATTTAACTTGATTTTTTTAAGTGTGCATGAATGAAATGATTTATATATGTGTTTGATCTAGATGGGAAATGTGAATTCTCATAATCAATAAAATTGAACCCCTGAGTAAATGGGATATGTTTTTTGTTGTCATTGTTTAACCTATTAAATTGTGAAAATGAATAAGTATGGACAATTTGTGTCCCTGAGGACCTTCCACCTTTGGA
Source organism: Picea mariana (assembly GCA_032191745.1). Classification (NCBI taxonomy): domain Eukaryota; kingdom Viridiplantae; phylum Streptophyta; class Pinopsida; order Pinales; family Pinaceae; genus Picea; species Picea mariana. The sequence goes on along the minus strand of JASDQU010096381.1, from coordinate 10,566 downwards.
GGAACGTTTGTAGAACATGGATAAAATATTCATATGGGAGAGGATGAAAGTGCCCTGGTGATGGTGAAGTTCATGTGTAGGTCGAGAGATCCTAAATCTGGGAAGATCACCTGTTTTAAGTGAAAAGCTTGCAAGATATGCAAGAATCTTCCTCTGCACGAAGTTAGGAATTTTTTGACAATCTCAGAGTTGGATTCAAACTCCTAACAACTTGGTAAAATCCTTGAATAATCCATGAAATTGGTTAAGTTCCGATATCATATTTTTAACCAAAATAAATCCCTGTGTTGAGTCGAGAGGGTTTATAGCTGTCAATTTGGCGGGTTAAGTAGATAATAACCCTACATCAGGGAAAACATCGTGATCAAGAAAGATCAAGTGATGAGACTTATGTGAATTTTGACAATCACGACAAGGTTCTAGAGATGGGACAAGGAGCATCGATTAGTTGGGAGCGATCTGTACGAGATCTAGACCATTGGTTCCAGATGCATCATTATCAGGGATAGAAGGTTGGTGAAGTGAGTGATGAGTCCAGAGAGTGTCGACGATGATGAGAACCCTAAAAAGAGATGATAGCCATCAATCGATACATAAGTGAGAGTTGATATTTGCCATATATTTCCATAGGTTCCATATAGGAGTGAAAAGGGGGGGTGATAATGTCATGTTTACATGACGTGCCATCATAAAAGCCGACATGTTTCCACGGGGTGATATGTGTCACTAGTGGAATGGATGATGGACACAATTGGTCCTAGAGAGGACTAGAAGTCCGTATGACTTCAACCACAACCTAAATTGTTAGATCTGGATGGGATCAGATCCTAGCCGTTGATTGGAGGATGGAGAGTAGAGGCCCAGGGAGAGGTCTGAAGGATGAGACGATGAATAAAAGGGAATTAAATATCGAACAACGTTCGTTGATCGGTGAGTGGGTACAGTGTAATGACAACTGTCAATATTTTGTGGGCCCCACATGGTCATGTGATAAAAGTTTAAGGGATGAGCATTAATTGTCATGAAAGATAGGGGTGTCAACAATATCCAAGCTGTTTATTGTTAGAACCCAATAACCATAAGATTTGAGGAGTAATCCACTAGAGTGTTTGTTGTCGGAGCAAGGTAGTTGGGGTGAATGATATCTCATGGGAGGTAGACCCCGACGATGATGATGAAAAAAGGTTTCGTGAAGTTGGAACCCTTGAGTGGTGAGTTAGGGGAAGGTTCCACATTGACACCATTCCAACACCACATCGAATGGAACGATTGGTAGGAAGCCACGTGGATACCATGTGGCAGTAAGGTGGATCTTGATAATGAGGGACTGGAAAGTTTGGGAGGCTGTAACTTAAGATTCAAAGATTAGAATTGAACAAGGTCATATTCGTTGGAAATCTCTCGACGATTAGAATCCATATACATACTTTAGAGATATATAAGATCTTAGTTGAGAAGGAGAAATTTTAACATCCCATCAGCCTAAGAGAATATTAGGGGTTTGGGCATGTTACCGAGTGGTATCAGAGAAGAGTTCAAACCCTAAGATTAAATGGGCCACCGAGTTTGCTTAATGTTTTTTAGAAATATTTTAATATTACATGATATGTATGTTTTAAAATGCAGATATCATGGATAATGATAACTTTTGTTTCAACACATAGGACACACTAAAAGGAAATAGATGTGAATGGTGCAACACAACATGGAAGACATCTCACATATTAGAGATGAGGAATCTAATGGCCAGAGGGATATAGAAACCCCTCCCAATTTGATTTCCACTGTTATAATTATGAAGGTATACAATGAAAGGCTCATGAGAGCTCATGCCAAATAGGCTGAGTTGATTGCAATATTACTGGAGATTTTTTTGGAGATTCGAAAAACTTTGCAACAAGGCCCAAGTAATATAGAGTTGTATAAATTGAAGAGTTTGAAAACCCATTTAGATGCTTAAAAGAATGAATTGTCTCATATCGATGTGGGAAGAATTTGTTCCAGAAAAGAGGCATCGAGATGCCAAGAAAGGCACATATGGTGGAAGTGTTTCCTTGGAGCCATCTAGTAGGAAGACTACTTCAATAGATTTGTCTAGTAGTGGCACAAAGTCAAATGTTCCAAAGAGAAAGAAGTAAAGGAATTCTCATAGTTCTCTGAATAAAGAATTCAAGAAGGCTAAGTCGCCTACCTTTGATGGAGAGATCAAGAATGGAGAAGAAGTCGAGGCATGGCTATTTTTTCTGATGAAGTAATTTTAGGTACATAATTACTTCGAGAATACTAAGGCGGAGATCACCATTTTCAATTTGAATGGAGGATCCTTCATTTGGTGGGAATACCTCAAGGATATCAAGGGACTGAAGGAAAGAAAACTGACCTGGAAACCTTTTGAGAAACACCTCAAGAAGTCTTACCCATTGAAGAAGTATTATGACAAAAAAATTAAGGAATTCCATGAGCATAAGTTGGGACCACTCACCATGGATGCATATGATAAAATGTTTATGGATCTATTGAGTTATGTTCCTTACCTCAAGGGTGAGAAATAAAGAGTGCAATGCTTTCTCAGTGGATTAACATAGTCCTACCAGGACCAAATCGATTTTGATAAGCCAAAGACATTAGAGGACACTATTTAGAAGGCCAACTGTTGCTACGATCAGTCTAAGCATAAGAAAGAGCCTTTAAAGGACTAGAAGAGGAAGGACAAGAGTGGATTCCAGAAGAAGGGATTCAAGTCATTTCCATATATGAATTTGAGGAAGGGTGCACAATTTATTCATAAAAGGAGAAGTGTACACCAACATAATTTTTCATCTCAAAGTGGAAATAAGCCAGCAGAGAAAGAAAGAGAAAGAGAAAAGGATCCTTGGAAAGGACTTTTGCAATGTGGGGATGTAGATAACCACACTTGTTAAGGGATTCTCCTCATAGACAACATGATATAAATAATTTTTATCATATGTAGGAAGAATCTAAAGTCAATGATGTGTCTAGGAGCATGCCAAGGATATATGCAACTGTGGAAAATCAGAAATCAGACCACCAAGCTTCGATGGTGGAGTTAGAAGATATTATTACCAAGTAACCTATCTCTATTTTAATTGACCCAGGATCTAAACTCATTTATATTTCACCTCGATTTGTTGAGAAATATTCATTATAGAGAATGAAACATGCGAGAGCATGGTTGGTTTAGTTATCCACTAGAACAAAGAGGAAAGTGGCTGCGATGATTGAATCCTATCCAATTGAAATCATTGGACTACAAACTCAGGAAGTCTTGAATATCCTACCCCTAGGCTCATATGATGTGTTATTGGGTATGGAATGGATAGTTTCCCACAAGGAAAAATTAAATTGTTATGAGAAATTTTTGGAGTGTGAAGATAATGAAGGAAATTCAAGACTTTTACAAGGAATTCAAAAGCCATTTTCAGTGAGGAAAATATCAACATTGAAACTCAAGAAGCTCAACAGAAAAGTGTGCCAATTTTATGCTATACAATTACTTATCTCAATAGAAAATAAGGAGATGAAGGGTAAATACCACCCTGTGGTATGGGAATTCAGAGATGTGTTTCCAAAGGAGGTGCTAAGAATATCACCAAAAATAGATCTTGATTTTTCAATAGATCTCGTCCCTGGAGTAGTACTAGCATCAAAAGTACCCTATAGAATGAGCACACCAGAGTTGGTGGAGCGGAAGGTACAATTGAAAGAGATGTTGGATAAATGTTACATTAGGATGAGATATCTCCATGGGGAGCACCAACCTTGTTTGTAAATAAGAAGAATGGTACCTTGAGACTGTGTATTGATTATAGGAAGTTGAACAAGATGACCATCAAGACCAAATATCCTTTTCCCAGGATTGATGACCTCTTTGATCAACTCAAAGGAGTTTTAGTTTTCTCAAAGATTAATTTAAGGTCTAGATATCACCAAGTTAGAATCAAGGATAAGGATATCCACAAGAAAAAATTTAGAAAAAGGTACATGTACTATGAGTTTGTTGTGGTGCCATTCGGGCTTACAAATGCACAAACTACATTCATGTGTTTAATGAATAACGTTCTTGGAAAATATTTAGAAAAGATTGTCTTAGTATTTGTGGATGACATTTCGGTGTATTCTAAGAACAAAGGAGAGCATAAAGAACATCTCAGGATGATGTGACAAGTACTAAGAGAACACCGACTGTAGGCTAAGTTCAAAAAAATTGATTCCTTTCAAAAGGAAATTAAGTATTTAGGCCATGTAATCTCAACAAAAGGAGTGGAAGTGGATCCCGAAAAGATCAAGGTAATCATGTATTGGCCTGTCCCTGGAAATGTAACAAAAGTAATATCCTTCATGGGATTGGATGGATATTACAAAAGGTTCATAAAGGGATTCTCCAAGATCGGTAATCCCATTACTTCATTTCAGAGAAAGGGGAATATATTTGTATGGTCACTAGAGTGCAAAGCCAACTTTCAACAACTGAAGCATATTTTGACTAATGCCCCTATTAAGAAGATTGCAGACCCTGAAAAATATTTCTTGGTTTGCACTAGCTCCTACAATGAAAGACTAGGAGGAGTGATTATGCAAGAAGGTAAAGTTATTTTTCATGAATCAGAGAAGCTGAATGATCATGAGAAAAATTATGTCACCCACGATCTAGAGCTTGCATCAATTGTGGATGCATTGAATATGTGGAGACATTACTTTCTCGGGAGAAGATTTGTCCTAATGACATATCACTTTGGTCTAAAGTACCTATTTGACCAACCAAGGTTGAATTACAGATAGGCCAGATGGATGGTGTTGATCAGTGAATTTGATTTTGAAATCAAACACATAAAAGGAAAGGAAATAGAGTGGCAGATGCACTCATTCGAAGTGTGCATACTATACACTTAGAAACAACAAGTGTACAAGATTCTAACATTAAGTAGAGGATTAAAACCCTCTTTTTGGAAGATGATGTCTTGAATCAAGTCATAAAAGGGTTGCAAAAAGAACCCAGGGAAAATAAGTATGAAGGATATCAAATTAGGGATGATAGTCTGTTGTTGTATCACAATAGGATGTATGTGCCTAAGTCAGTAGATTTAAGGCACTTGATTTTGGAGGAGTTCCATAAAAGACGATATGTAGGTCATCCTAGTTACCAGAAAATGGCGACAACAATAAGATGAATGTACTATTGGCCGAGAATGAAGTAATATATTTCCCAGTACATTGCAAAATGTTTAGAGTGTTAGTACGTAAAATTTGAGCACAAACATCCTGTAGGATTATTGCAACCTTTTCCTATTCTAGAGTGGAAATGGGAAACAATTTCCATGGATTTATTTACAAGTCTATCCAATACAATAAAAAAAAATGATTCAATCATGGTTTTAGTGGATAAGATGAGAAATAAAACTCACATCATCCCCATTAAATCTACTTTCAAAGCCATATATATGTTGCTAACATTTTTATGAAGGACATTTTCAGATTGCATGGTTTTCCCAAGACCATACTCTCGGATAGAGACACTAAGTTCACCTTAAGCTTTTGGAAAATCTTGTTTGTAGGCTTGGAAATGCAATTGGAATTTAGCATGACCTACCATCCTCAAACATATGGTCATATTGAGAGAGTGAACCAAGTGTTAGAAGATATATTGAGGATGGATTTGATGCGCCAACCCAAACAATGGGAGGAGTATATACCCTTGGTGGAGTTCGCATACAACAATGGTTACCAATATTCATTGAAGATGAGCCCATTTGAGGTTCTATATGGAAGAAAGTGCATATTTTGAATCAGATGGAACAGTCCAGTGGATAAGATCACACTTGGACCATAATTGCCGAAGGAAATGGAACATGCAATGCTTAAGATAAGGAATAATTTGAAGGCATCTCAATACAGACAAAATATCTATGCAGACAACAAGAGGAATCACAAAGAGTTCAAAGTGGGAGATCACATGTATCTCCGAGTGAAATCCAAGAGGAGTTCCCTGAGAATGGGAATGTGTGATAAATTAGCACCCTGCTACTGTGGACCATTTGGAGTCATGGAGAGGATATGACCACTAGCATACATACTTGCTTTACCTCCGACTGTTAGGGCTCATAGTGTATTCTATGTATATTTATTAAAGGAATAAGTACATGATTCTAATCATGTTATTGATTAGACTGTGATACACGTGGAACTAAAAGGGAGTGTAGAAGCCAAAATTAACAAGCCTAGTAAAATCCTTACAACTACGCATAACATTTCTAACATAGAATTTCTGAGTGCGTAAATAATTCATTAGCTTCAAATAAGCATATAAAATTTTAGCATAATTTAACATTTAACTACAACATAAAAATAACTTAGCAATTTCATAAACAAATTACCTGCTTTTGATGCTAATTTCTGCTGATATGATTGTCCCTTCCCTGCTGCCTTGCTGTTTCCTTGCTGCTGCCTAATGCACTGACCAAATCTGCCCAAACTGACTAACCTCCCATCCAGCTAGGAGTAGCTTGTCTGGGTCCCTAGCTCTGGGAAACCAAAAGGAATCCTGGCCCTCGTGCCCAAAACCCCTAGCAACCTGGTACCCCCTGCAGTGATACTCAAAGACTGCAGAACTCCACCACAAAACCAGAAAATCCAAGAAAAGAAACCAGAACTCTCGTCTCCCCTCCAAAATGCTTCCCTCCCAAAATGATGATCTCCCCCCGTAAGACTCCTCCCATCATATCCCCCTTTCACCGACTCTCTTCCCCCTCATTAATTTCCTTATCCCTACTTTATTACCTTATCCTTTTATTTATTATCCTATCCCCTTATTTATTATCTTATCCTCTCCCCGTATACGTAAATATTTAATTCATTAAATTATTAACCCCCTTTAATTCTTTACTCAATTTATTAATGAGTCAATTAATAATTAATTAATCATGGACAAATAATTAATAATAATTAATTAGTTAATATTATTTNNNTCATGGTACAAAGGAAAAGAAACATGGTTCACACATTCATAACAATTAACCGACAATATTAGTAAGTAAGTCAAAAAATATCATACATACTAGTGTACATGTACAAGAAATGCATGTGTAGCTAGTACATACAAGTCTCGGGCATGTAGTAATAATAAATAACTATCACCCTTTAGTAATTTATGTATGCATCCAATCCAATCAACAAGACTAGTCTTTTATAAAAGACAATAAACCAATCAAATGTTTGAGAAATCCTTTAATTACAATTATCCCATTCAACAATTTTATTTAGACAACTGTGGTTTAGTTACGAAATTATGAATATTCATATATACACATTTTCTTTTTAGAAGGAAAAACATCAAATTTCACCATCAGACAAATCCCCATACTCTCTCAACTATTTCTACTCATCCTTCCTCCCTAACTTACTTCCATCTCCATTCCTATCCTTCCTCTGCTAGACTGTCTTGGAGC
>JASDQU010096379.1:1453-19749 GCA_032191745.1 Picea mariana | reverse complement strand
AAAACATAAGTTTCTATATTGAATTATACAAGTGCCTTAGTAAAATCAGAAATCTTCAATATCTGTTACAACATAGGCTCCATCTAGGGATGGTACTTTCCCATAAAGTGCCAAGAACGGTAGACCAGGTGCCTGCATCAATAAAGTGACCTGCAAAAATCCTGAACCTCAATACATAGTGCTTTGCAGCAATCCGAGAAATGGAGGATTACAACATCTAAGACCGGTAGAGTCGCCAACGAAAACATGTAGAATCTGCAAACCAAGGAGTCGCCAGGTGAACAATCACAGCCAATCAAACGTCTATCCCATATTCACCATCAGGAGATAGATCGAATCTTTGTCATATCCTAGGGAAGATTTACTTCGTCCTCTGTCCACGGAAACGGCGCCAAAAAATGTTGTTACAAGAGTTGACTCTAGGTTGTAATAGAGCCAAGCCTTAGCACATTTAAAAAAAGAAAAAATCATTTATTGTTCGGAACTTGACTTGGGTTGCAGCAAACCAAACCTGAAAATTAATTTTGAGTATACTTCTGACCTAATACACTCAAAGATAGTTCTCTCAACAGCCAAGGGCTCTTTACTCAGAAATATTCAATAATTACAGTAAGAAGGCCAGATTTCTTATTAGAAAAGGTTTTTAATCAGGTTGGGGGTTGATCCAGGAAAATAGTCCATTGGGCATGGAGTCAAGTGAAAACGACAGAAAGGAGATCATAGCGATGATCACATTACTTGCAGAAAATGAGGCAAAGTAAGTCTATCTTTCAACTATAAATAATCATGACATAATAGCAGAAAAAGGAAAAGAAAAGGTCATCACAGTGAAAGCATCTATCAAGGATGCATTTCCACTACGACTTTGGAAGAAAAATTGAAGGCTGATGGCTAAATACAAAGCACTTATCTGGAGTGAATTCTGACCAGTCATCATTGAAAACATAACTTTTATCAACTGCGTGTAAGGAGCATGTAAAATGAATTCCAAACATAATTTAGCTCAGCCGATAAAAGAACAGATAGATAATATGACAAAAAGAGGACATAGTGAAAGAAATGACTGTAATGAATCTCATAATATCAAGAAAATGCGTCACTCTGTATAATTTCATTCCGGGCTCTCAAAATAACTCTGCATTCCAAAAGGAGCTCTCTGCCCTAGAGATTTTTCCCGGCTTCCCCCCCCCTTACTTACAATGAATGCATCTCTATATAAATTCCCCCTCTCAAAGAGGCTGAATCTGCATCATATCATAACCGAAAATTAACTAATATTCAACTGTCTTTAACTAATTATAACAGTAATCTAAACTAAACTAAAAGTACAACATAAATCCTAATTTCTGAACTGTTTATTTGATCCGCCTCCATGCACAAAAATCTCTGTAGTTGTCGCGTATTTCGTAATCAACATTAGGGATATCCAGACCATGAACAACTGTCCATCTTCCCCCAAACTCAGCAACTGTCTTCCATCATCAACAAAATAAAGAGCATGAGTTGTTCCATTCAATCAACTGTTTATTCTTTGTTGAAACCAACGTTATCTCTTCATCATTCCCAAAGAATGCAATCATGGTAGATTCTGTTGATAGTCGAGACCTGAGAAATTATTTCCAATGTCATCCCAAAAATGGTGTCTTTGCTTGAATAAGTATTTGCACAAGATGAAAAAATACTTCTTCCCTTGAAAGCCTGCAAATGCTGCAGAAGGTGAGAAACTCTCCATATTGTTGTTACCTCCAAAAACCCTCAAAACAGCTTCAAGCAAATCTAATGCCAAACCAAGTTGGACTTGATCTGGAACTGTTACATCCTGTCATTGTATGGCTTGTTTTGCATCCAGGCTCCCATTCATCACACTCAAATAAACACTTGTCTTTGCAACACTTTTCCAAAGATAAAACTATCAATTGTACAAGGACGGTCGGGCCTCCAGCTTGGACAAAGTGAAGAGCATTACTTCCGCCACTAGTTTCTATTACTACCAGAAGAAATTTAATTAGCTTGAAAACAAATACCTGGTGTTCACTTTCAATCACCTCACGTAAGATTCCTACCATTATCTCAATCATATTGAGGGACATAAGAGATAAAACTAGACTCATTGAATGCCGCTCATAAATCAACAGAGGCTAAGACCCAACTCAAAAAAATTCATAGACGCTACCGCAGGCTGATAGCATATCACAGTGCGGAAATCAAGAGTTTATGCAGGCCAGAAATGGATAGGATGCAGAAATCCCACACTGAAGCAAACAACCGGGGTGCGGAAATTGGAAGTTTCTGCAGGGTATGTATAAGGTACAGTACGGAGGTGTTTGTAAATCAAGAAATTCTAAGAAAAGGGCGAACGATATAATTGGATTTTTAAATCCAGAGAGTCTGAATGGATCTCCCACAGACTCACAGACTGATTTCAAGTGACAATAATGGGTAAAGAGAAAATGGCCAACAAAAAACCACAATCAAGTCATATCCCCAGTGGAGTTGCCAATTTTGTTATTGGATAAATTGGTGAATGCAGACATAAACTAATCTCCCTAGATCCACCTCGATCTAGAACAAAATAAGATAGGCCATGACTCTTTCCCTAGGTTTCTACCATTGAATTTGTCACCAAAGAAGGAGTGTGTGATTGTTACAGGTGAATCCTCTTGTGGACAAGCGGATTACCTCTTGGTCTCTAGATTCCTAAGGCCAAGACAGAAAAGTGCTTAACATGGACATTGACATCCTTTTAGTTCTAATCAAGCTAACATATGAAGGAGAAGAGGAAATATGTGTACCTTATTAATGACGTTTGTCCTTGCAAAGTCCAGGTTGAGCTTCGATCCTAAGCTCCCTGATAGGTCCTGTAGAACAAACAAAGATACAATGGACTTCCTATTCTACTGATATTAACTCAAAAATAGATCTATCTACTGAAGACAAACTCATGTGGAACAAACATAAGTTTGAAAGAAATAGGACAAGCATTCATATATTGATGAGAACAAGTAAAAGTACTTACAATCCTTTGATGAAGGTGTAGCAGCTTATTCTAGTTCTCCTTTTCCAACCCCTTTGCTCAAGTAATCTACATTGATTGCTTTGATGCATCTCACTCATGAGATCATAAGTTTCATATCTCCAATCTTTCCTATCAATACCACTTATAGGATCATAAGTTTGGTATCAATCTCTAGTCTCCACCTCCTTTCACCATGAGGAGGCCTCCTTATATAACCTTGGAGAGGCCCAACCACTTGAGAGATCTTTGGGATAAGTTGAGGAATCTTCTCCTTCAGTTGAGGATCTTCCCTAAGATCATGCCTTGACCTTCTATTCGAATCCAACCACCTTTAGAAATTGAGGGGATTCTTCCCTGTTTTAGCTCAACAAACCAAAAATCCCCTCAGAAAAGGTAGCACTCCCATAAAAGGGTGCACAGAGCACTCAAACACTCCCCCAAAGAGGCTCAGGGAGCACTAGCACTCCCTAACAGTGGGTAGGGGAGCGCTCCTCTCCAAAATCCATTTTTGAGTGGTTCTTCCAGTGGCAAAGGGCTTGTACTCCCTGTCAACTGATTTCTCTTCTTCAAAACTAGTCTTTGAGGTGTCTTAAGTGTCCTTATGATGTCGTTAGAGGCACGACATAGGAAATATGGCAGTATGATGTTTGCGACACTTGCGACACTTGTGATCAAGATGCGACACTTGTGGACAAGATGCGACACTTACCACACTTGTAATGACGACACTTGCGACACTATTGAAGTGAGTAATTTTGAGTTGTAACAATGACATACCTTTATATATCACTTCCCTATATCTCTGTTTTCCCTGCTTCGCTGTGGTGCTCTTGTGAGATCAGATCTGCAATGACACAAACCAACCAAAGTGAAAGCAACAATTGTAGATTCAATGAAAACCTAAACACGTGATCAAGGAGTCATGTAATAAAACACTAATGATTTTATGGGAAAGAAACATGCCACTGTATCATATTAATTAAAAGTGGAAGATACAACCAAAGTGCCTTGATGTCGCAAGTTCCCTTTCGGTGGTCCTTTGTTCCAACACACACATACACTTGCTCCGAATTTGCATGAAGATAATCCATAAAGCTTGATAGACAAATGGAGGCCTCAAGTATCAATTGTGTTAGGATTCTTCACAATCTTTAGCCTATTCTTTTCTCAATATTGCTTGACCTTGCTTAACCTTTTCCATGAGAAATCCATTATTATATAGGAGAAGATGAAGTGGTTACTAGGATGAGGATGATCCCACCAAATTAGAAAAGCCAGTAAGATCACAACCATACGGACGCCACTTCACATTATAGAATATTCTCCTTCTAGAAACTTTGTGAAACTTCTTCCTTTTCTTAGCTTCAAGCGCCGCCGCACCCTGCCTATATAGAAGCATGTGGAAATCCTGTAGGCTAGGCATAGAGCAGCCTACGGAAATCAAGGATTTTTGCACTGTGTACCACTGTCAGCCTGTGGCGTCATTCTAAAAATGTGCCTTGTAGGGGAAGAACTCAGCCATTTTCCTCATGTGAAAGATTATTTTGGAAGCCTGAACACATGCCTATGGGGTCATCATCAGAGTGACCAAAATAATGTGTAACATTAGGTACTCTTATGAATATAGATATCGATTCCATAATAGATGAGATGAAGTCGATGGAATGAGACCCGCTGAAAGGAGATCATTAAGGCATCTCTCATCATCTAGCATAAGGTACAAAGAAATATCTTGATGATTAGGAATAAATCGAATGAATAGGATGTACACGAACCAACAACCATGTGCATATATTGTGTGCAGCAGATGTAGGTAGTATATGAAAGAGACCCTCTTCCTAGTAGCCAATAATGAAAACTACCAACAAAGGTGAGGAAACCACCAATAGGGTCTAATGGAATCCAAGACAGTACACGAATCCCAATGTGTGAATAGATTTTTTGTTGTCAAACACAAGGGAAATCCCCCAGTCAACGACCAATGTAGAGATGGAATATGTTGGGTTCAAGGTCACCTACCAATGATAAAAGTAGGCCCAGGGTGCAAGGTAGGACAACAAATTAATGTGATTATGAGATTCACTTGTAAGGGGATGGCCGACATGAAAAGTGAAGAATTCTGGGGAATGGTTGACACATACTTAGACTTCCTTTGAACAAGAGCATGAGATGAATGGATAACCCAGGAAGCACAGAATTAATACCGAACACTGAAAAGTGGTATTGATCCTTCCTCGGTCGATAGCTAAAATAATCATGCGGGTGTATGTATGGTGGCGGGTTCAAACCCTAAGAGCAGGGTATAAAAATTTGTGATGCAGGAGGCATCAACAAACTCTCCATAGGGACTAGAAGAATAAATAGTCAGAGGAGTAAAATCTAAGTAATGAGCTCATCTTCGTAAGGCCATGCTAAATCTAAACCTTGGATGAAATGGACTCAATAATTTGTTCTTTGTTCAAAGGTGACATGACTATTTCTGATAGGAGATAATATTCTTTTCCCGCCCTTATTTTTTTTTATTTTTTCATAGTAAATGAAATGTTATGATACAAGAGAGGAAACAAGTGTCATAGGTAAGAAACTAGTTCCAAGAAATGGAACATGCCTATGCTCAATGCAAGGGAACGCATGCGATACATGGATACTCGGGGGGATGTTTCCTTTTTGGGTAAAGGGTGTTAAGTTGCAAAGGATATATGGAAGGCATTGCTTGGTTAGTGATGATAATTGTTGGAGAAAAAGGCTTATAATGGGAAAGAGGGAGTCGACAATAGGCTCAACAATTCAAGTAGGATAATGGGTTGCAATCACGACTTAACTCGAAAAGTGTCTTTTTTCATAGATTTAGTCTCCTAGGCCTGAAAAAGTATAAAACAATACCAAGGAGAACTCTTCTATCCCATGGTGACTAGAGTATTCATTTTCCATAAATAGTATATTTGGTCTGGAAAAGGGTTAAAATTATACAAAAATAAACGTCCTTTCAAATCCATTCATTGAGTGTGAAAGAGACAAGTTCACTTGAAAATATTTTCATTTTTAAGGAGTCGGAGAAGAGCTTAACTAAGACTCGATGCGAGTCCCATAGGAAGGGGTTAGAATGAGATTGAGTAAAATTAATGAGGCTCAAATGAAATTTCATACCAAGACTATAAGGGACTCTCAGACTTATGGAGTAACGTCTACATGGGCACCAAATTGAAAATGATTTCTAACTAGGGTACCCATGTTTGGTAAGTCTCTACCATTTAATAACGACACTTCTAGTGGTAGCGAGAAGGTTTCGTTTCACTAAAAAATGGGCTTGTACCTAGGGAATATGAATCATGGTCATAGGACGATGAAAAAATGCAAAGTGGGGTGAGAACCTATCCTATATTCCAGTGATGGTATATACATCGAAGGCACAAATGGGATGAAGAATGTTAGAAATCAATAAAACCCTAGACAAAACTACTTCAAACCAGGTCTTACATTGCAAAATGGTTCAAATGGTATAAAAAATAGGAAACATAGGTTAAAAAAGATATAAAGTGGGTAAAAACTTTCTACAAATAGTAAAAATAAGAAATTTTACCATATCATTTGAGTTTTTTACCCACATAGTGCTTTTGAGGCCATTTCACCCACGATCTTCGAGCAATGATTTCAGGAGCTAATATTGACGAAATTGGAAACCGTCGGGACCAAGTAATTGCTCATCACATACTCTTCCATTTCCATGGTTTAAGTTTTAGTTTTAGTCTTCAATTTTTGAGTTTTGGAGGTTGTAAAGTTGTAACTAGGGTGTACGCGGGCTATAGTTCATTGAGCCATGTATATGACCCCATGTACACAGACAAAGTGAAGCCTTCCCGTGTATATGGAGACCTATACACAATTTTTATAATGGTAGCCCGTGTACCACTCCGTGAACAAGTTTTTTTAATAAAATGTGACTCAAAACTTGATATTTCCTTTGCAGGATGGTGATTGAATGGAGAGAGAGGGAGGATGAGGAGGTTGTTGTTTTAGTATAAAGAGATGTGAGGGCGCAACAATCTTTGCAAATATGTGGGATCTATAAATTTTGAGCCATAAAAGGAATGATGGCCCAAGTGAGGTTGCTCCAGACATTGATAAACTACTGGGATTTGGAGACTGAGGCCTTCAATATCGATGGGAAACCATTGAAAATTGAGGTGGATGACATCTACTTTATCACAAGGTTGTCTCGTCGAGGTGAGGTGGTAAATATCAAGGCCCAAGGGGCTTGAGGTGGGAGGTATATGGAGGATTACATTGCCACCTACTTCGTTGCAGACATAGAGAAAGTGGGGAGCCAACTCCCTATTCGGGCGATTGAGAACCTAAGTTTGAAGATCATCGTATTAGTACTCACATAGATATTAGGATTGGCCTTAGTACTCACATAGATATTAGGATTGGCCTTGTTACATCAGGCATCGATTCCACTTATGTTATATGTCGTGGAGTGCTTGATACCCATGGTTTATGATTGGTGCACCTCACTACTTGTCAACATGAAGAGCCAGATGACTTACTGCAAACTCGGGAGGATGAGGAACTTCAGGTTTGCATCCATTTTGTGTAGTTTTTTCTTTGATAGGGTTCCAACTCTTATCCCTAGAGTGGAATTTCTTCCACATGATCTACAGATCCCTCCATGACCCATTAGACCAATGTGATGAGGTGGTTGGTAGGTGGTAGGGTACCAACCCCCTACAATGATGAGTTCTTTCACTGGTGGCGGCGATAGATTATCGCCATTGATGACTATCCCTATGAGGGGATCGACTACCGAGGGGATCTTGATACGCCATTACCACCAGGATCCGCCTTTGGAGAGATTGGTGAGAATTTGATTTTTGTATATTTGATTTTTTGTGTTTTTTGATTTGATAAATGAAAAACAAAAACACAAGTGTTTTGTATAGTATCATATATTAACGTTTATTTCTCTTATGCAGATGTAGGTCTACGATGACTGGATGGATACCCACAACATCGACACAGGGTCCAAGGAGATGATATGGTCAGCGGGGACACAGAGATATTCCTTCAGAATGTGCGGGGAAAATTATCTTATCTGGTGCACATGATTCCTTGGTCCAGGTGGAAGATCTGTCAGAGGCTATGTAGAGGGAGATTGTGGGTGTACCCCATGCGTGGGTGAGACTCTTTCGACGTCTTGTGAATTCTATAGTGTGTTATCATGACATGCATCTAGGACTCTAGGCTTAGATTCCATGGTTATATGATGTACCAGCCATATATGTATTTTTAGGGCCACAAGCCCAATTTTGTACTATGGCACCATATTTTTTGGAATTAAAGGATGAAATATAAAAATATTTTGGTCTTCAGATTTACTTTCATATCTTACAATGGATGAATGTATGTGTGTCTTATTTACTTAGTTATGTGAGGGATTCCAATCTAAAATGTAATTAGCATATGCATCAGATACTTGATTAGAACTTCTAGGTATATGATTATAAATAATAAAATCAAAATATCGTTCCAAAACTCGTACCCAAAGGAAATGTCGGAGTAATGTAGGATATCTTATCTGATATGTGTTGTTCAACTGACATACCACTAACTGGGAATCCAGGCGGACTTCTAAAGATTGAACTCCATGTGAAATGGTGTCATATAATAGCTCTATAACAACACTATACTTAGCCACATTGTTCATGGATGGCTCCAGAAAAATGCCTCTTGAAGACACCAATTGTCCCTCGGGTGAATATATAACCTAAGCAACAGAAGCCATGTTTTGAGTATGACGACTAGAACCATCCATGAATCCTAAGAACATCGAAGATCCCTTTAACATATTCCAACTAAGGGAAAACTCGATAATTAAGCCGGTGACACAAAAAAAATAAAGAGAAAAATATATACACTAACATATACTAATATACAAAGGTCACGCTCGAGATTGAGGGCTCAAGCATAATACCTTTTAAGGTATATCCCATTTCTTGGCTCGTCCAAAAAATTCCCTTCATAATCTTCTAACTCGTAGGCTCCTTTTTCAAGGACACGTCTCTTGATATAAGGACGGTGCCACATGGGATTGAATTTTCCTGCTCCCAATGATTCTTTAAATTGTTCATAAAGAAGAACCAAGTCACCCTCAGTGTACTACCAGGGATGGACATACTTTTCATACTATACCTTAACACGTCATTTATTCTCTTCGATGGCTACATCGATATCTCAATGCTTCTCATCGAGATAAGTCATGTTAGGTAGGAGCTCGACAGCTAAATTAAGAAAATGGATCTCCCATTCAATAGGAAGGATCGACTCCACTCCATGGACTAACTGAAATAGTGAGAAACCAGTGGAAGTATTTACTGTGGTTCAGTATGTCCATAGAGCAGGGTAAAGCATCATGTTCCAGTTGGATTTACTATGCCTTACAGTTTTTTCCAAAATGGATTTTAGAGATTTATTCATGGCCTTTACTTCTCCATTTTCTTGGGGATCATAGGGCGACAAATGATCTTGTTTAAACCCCATATTTGATGCTAACTATGTCAGAATTTCATTTCGGAAGTGACTTCCATGATCAGTGACAATATCCTTCAGGATTCTGAACCGATCTATAACTTGATTGAATAAGAAAAGTTTGGTAGTCTCACCATCGAATTTAATGGTAGGCATGGCCTTAACCCATTTAGTAAAATAATCCACGACCACGATAATATGATGGTGGCCCCCAACCAAGGATGGGTTGCAGTCCATGAAGTCCACCCCCCACTTGGTGAAGGGACTGATGATGACGAATGGGTGAATATGGACATGGTGTGAGTGCCTCTTACGAGCGAACACCTCACAAGGGTGATACTTCTTGACCACTTCTATGCAATCTTTAAAAATTGACAACAAAAGTAACCAACTCGCAATATTTTTTGGGAAGTCACAAGCCTGGATAAGTGACCACCACACGCCCCACTATGATAGTCATTGAGAACGACTTCAGCCTCCTCGTGAGTCAAACAAAAACACAAAATAACTTCCACCCCTCGATGAAACAATGTGTTGTTGATAATGAAGTAGTTTTTGGCTTGATGGCGTATACACCGTCGGTCATTTCTTGAAATATGTTGGGGAAACTTCATAGTTTGAAGGTAAATTAGAATATATCCATACCATGGTTCTAAATATGAGATAAGTAATATTTTTTCATCAGTGAATGAATCGTCATGAAAAATATCCTAATTATTCCTAGGGAATTCTGACATCAGTTCTGCAAAAACTAGCGATTACTTGGATTTCACAGAGGCAAAATCAAGATTAGAATTTTGCAAAATCAAAATCCATTTATTTTATTCCCCGCTATGGGACACCTTGTAAGGAATTATTGAAATGGATTGATATCAAAAACCATGGTAGTCTTGCAGAGTAATATATAGTGATGTAATATTTGAACCACATGCATGACTACTAAGGCTAGCTTCTCTACATGAGAGTACTTGAGTTCAACAACAATTAGATTTCAGCTAAGGTAATATATAACGTGCTCATGGAGCTCATCATATTCCTGAAAAAGAACCATACCAATCATCCTTTCAAATGCGATAACATAAAGCAGGAAATCTCTAATGTGGTTTGGGGGCTTCAATAGAGGTGTCGACACCAGGGATTTGTTAAGATCATCAAAGGACTAGTGGGCTCACTCATCCCATATGAACGAAGTATCCTTTTTCAAGAGACACATGAAACCATTATTTATATTGGAATAGTTAGCTATGAAATGAAGCAGGAAGTTAGCCTTCTCCTGTAAACCTTGAAGTTGTCGAATAATGTGCAGGGGAAGCAATCGAAGTATTTCCTCAACCTTCATGGGGTCCACTATGATCCCATGCTCAGAAAATATGAATCCAAAAATGTGGATATACCTAATGCAAAAGATTCATTTGTGAGGGTTCAATCGAATGTGATAGTAGCAACATATTTCAAACACTAGTCGAAGGTGAGTCAGATGATTAATCCTCTTGTGACAGTGAGCAGCGAGATCCTCTAGATAGGCTTCGACTATATTTTTAAGGTTGTGGAAAGCGAAGGTCATGGCACATTGAAAAGTTGCTCCGACGTTTTTAAGGCCGAAAGGATTTTTTCGGTACGCAAATGCACCCCAAGGACAAATGAATGTTGTATTATGTTGATCCTCGGGTTTAATTTGAATTTGATTGTAACCTAAAAATGCGTCCATAAAAGAAAAGACTCTACTTCCTGCAAACTCATCAATAATTTTATCAATAAAGGGAGTGGGGAAGTTATCTTCAGGACATCATTTATTCATGTCCCTAAAATCCATACATACATGGACATTTCCCTGCTTCTTTTCTATGAGAATGGGATTGGACACCCATTCAGTCAAGGGAACTGAGTATATGAATCCAACGTTAAGTAGCTTCCCCACCTCTACCTTAATAGTGGGGGATTTCCTAGGATTTACAGCCCTAAGTCATTGTCGAATGGGCTTGGCATTCATGTAAGTTTTAGTTTCATGTTTGAAAATACTGGGATCGATCCATGGCATCTCTTCATACAACCATGCAAATACATCTCAGAATTCCTTAAAGAGATCAGTGTAAATATGAATTTCTTCAGGCGAACAATCTGCATCGATATATACGTTTTCAATTTTACCATGGGTTCGAGAGATGTCAATTGTGACGGTAGGGGACATATTCTGCATGTTTCCTTCAACATATATACCATTTGTATCTAACAAAACTATGGAATGACCAACCATCTCACTCATGATAGACCTAAAATCATCCTGTTCAATCCTCTCAAGCTCTGGGAGAAAATAAGATCTATGATGAAGGTTGTCCCAAGTCCTATTAGGACCCAACATGGCCTCTAAGATGGCTTCGTTCGAGGTTAACATATCGTCGAGGAAGTCATGTGAACTAGATGGGTGTGCAACTCATATGGGCTTTAAGGTGGGATCCACCTCTTCCCTCCATGAGGAGGAAGGATCTGGGTCTGCAGTAGCTTCTTGTATAGCCTGATACTTTATCTCTATTGGGGATAGCGGAATTTCCATCCTGATGTGTGAGTGACCTTCGTATGACTTAGACGAAGAAGGTAGGGTCCATGGGTCATTAATATATGAAGTACGAAATGGAACAGACCTCAGTGACAATGAAGACTCATCAGAGATGGTATTAATGTACGATATTGGTGTCGAGAAATTAAAAGTTCCCATCAAGGAGGAATACACTCCTGCACCAACATTCTCAGTTTCCTGCTGATAATTATTGATAACAACGACCGAATGTCCCAACTATGCAGATGAAATAGGGTGCAGAAAAGACAATTGGTTGATCATCACAATCTTCCCTTCGTGAGGAAAGCATAAAATGAAGAATACCAACGACACAATGGTTGTCATAGTGTAAGTCCAATTATGCCCCAATAAAATATTGTATTCAAGGGGTGCATCAATCACCTCGACCTCGACCTCCACAGTCTCACCACCTAACTAGACCGAGAAAGCAAGAAGGATACCATGGGGTCTAAAAGAATGTTCATTGAATGCAGTTAACATGGTCATAGATTGAGAAAGCAGCGGAGAGCTAATGAATTTCCAACAAGAGAGAGACATTACGGATGTCAAATCACCTTCATCAATGACAGTACATTTGATGGTAATATTTGTACCCTCCACATGGATTTGAAAGGCCACATGGTAAGGTAAGTGAGGCTTGACATCTGTGACATCAAACTTGATAAATTTTAAGCCACTCAAATCTAGAGATCCCAACAAAGATAGCAAGGCATTCCTTTGTGTTGGACATGTCTGGAGTACCTCCAAATATGACACTATGCACGACGTTTGGCCCAAATCCTCGATAATTGAGTAATTTTGGGCAGCTCTGGATTTGGATTGTGAGCATAGCTCTTAATAACTCCTTTCGAAACACAAGGAAGAAGCTCATTCTTATCAATCTGCAAAGGTATTTATCGAGAAGGAGGATCTGGACCTAAAACAGGTTGTGAAGAACCATTATCGTGAATCCTAGTAGATACACTAATCTCAGATCGAACCATATTGACACATTGATGGCCACCATCATGTGCCGAGGGATTTTGACCTCCACTCAACGTATTTCTGGTGTTGGAGGCTCTCGAGGTCATATTTTGATTATGTGGAAATGGATTATTCAACACAACAGGTTGTTGCACTATGAGCCTCAAGGCTTCCTCAATTTTGGGGCATAGGTGGTTAAGGTGATCTTCCTCTTTTATTTCTTTCCCTCACCAACATTATTATTAAATTTATCATTATTATGTTCATCCTTGCTTTTATTATTGTTATTATTATTACCACCCTTGCGATTTTTATTATGATTCTTCTTCTTGTTCCCTCCAAGTTGTTGGTTATCATTCGGGTTCGTCAACTGCACAGAATGTACATTCGCTGAATGGGTGGATGAGGACAAATTTGTAGCTTGTCCTACTACAGAATGGTTAAGAGATAAATATGTCATCTAGTTCATCACCTGGTCTATAGTCTTATCATCCACGGAGCCTATGATGCCATCAACATGAGGCCCAGGATTTTGTCTAGGATCATAATTCAACCGCGGTGCATTAGCAATAATTTCATAGAGCATCCTAGATTAATCATATATAAGATCCAATTGATAGGATTTAAATATGGCCTCTTCCTCAAATTTCACTCCAGATGTAGAAACATCCTTTGAAATGTAAGGAAATAGGGATTTGAGGAACCATTCCAACAAAAACTATGGAGGAATGTAAGATTTAATAAACCACTTCCTTCTATGCCACTTTTTAATATGATTTGAGATGTGGGTGGATTTATCTTTATGAAAAGATGACAAACGTTTTATGTCGACATAATAACGAACCGACAATTGAAAATGGTTGAGAAAAACAAATACCAGCTCATTGAAAGTTTGGTAAGTGCCCCAAGGTAAAACCAATGTACCATTTTGTGGAAACCCCTGTAAGGGTGCGTTGAAACAATCTCAAGCGAACATAGTCGTCATTAAGGGAGTTATATGAGCACCATAGGTGAAAGGTAGTCACATGATCACTTGGGTCCTCACCACTCTTACCCTAAAACTTCAGAATGTCAAAGGGAATTTTGGTAGGGATGGGATTCCATGACGGATCATGATGCACTAGGTTGTTCATTAATTTTGACAATTCTGGAAAATTTAATGTGGCCAGAAAAGGGAGTTGTGGTGGTGGCATCTAGGACCATGCTCTTGGGAAAGACTGGTTTTGAGAGATCGTGAGACAATAATGGTTTTGGTATACACCATGGCCCTATCTGGTAGGGTAGTACCCTCCTCTTGACTGATTCATAAAAGGTTGTAAGGGCATCATCACCGACGAGGCAGCTTGCAAGGATAAAGTGAAATGATATGGATTACTCATGTGAGTATATATATTGCCCCCATACGAAGGAACTCCATGCGGGGGGTTTCCCGTAGTATAAAATTGACTCCCTCCTGATGGAACACTAAAGGTTAGAGGAATTTTTTCCATAAGAAAAGTGTTTGTACGAACCGACATTATGGAAGAAGGATGAACATACGAGATATAAGAAGTAGAAGGACCACCCATTTGTGCACTCCACCCTTGATAATTATAGCTAGGATTGGGTTTGGAGGAAGGAGGATTCCAACCTCCTATTATGGGATTTGGTTGAGGGATATGAGCCCCACCAAATGAGAAAGGAGTATAAGGAGGCGTTGTGCCCCCAGACCCAAAACTAGGATTTACATTAGACGTCAAAACGAATGATGACAAGTGCAACATCATATCTAGAATACCAAAAGAGAAAGGATTAGAGTCCCAAGGCATCGAATGAGTACTATGATTAGGTGTACTACTTGAGAATACAAAAGGATTCATCCCCATGGACTGAGAAAACACCATGAGATGGGTAGCATTAAGTGAGGGAGTCTTTGGAATCCAAACAACTGATGATGAGGGAATCGAGGGGACTTTGCTAAATATAGTGGAGGCTAGATTCGAAGGGATTCCTAACACATTCATCTATGAATCAATACTCATGGTTGGATGATCATGAGCCTCAGTCGCGGAGATGTATGTACCAATTTTATTAACTCTACACCTTTTAGGAGCGGCTTCGGTAATATACCAATCTGTGGTACTTGACTCAGAATACAGAGATACTGGCGAGGAGGTTGGTATTTCTCCACGATGACTTAGAACTAGTAACTTAAAAAAAAATCCTAAGGCCACCTAATAAACAAAGAGCACACTCCTAAATAAAACTAAAGGCCAATGCATACAAACAGGATCTGACGGCTGAAGGGACCTCCTGAACTAAGTAAGATATGCCTCGCCTAGGAGGGGATGACACTCCCAAACAATAGAGTGGAGGTAAAAGAATCAGTTATAAGGACCCTCGTGGGATTCACAATCCAGTCGGTCAGATTCCTCTGGAGAGAAAATACTACATATGACTCAGGCTGCCTATAGAATAACCCCCGCAAGAAACCTATGTGGATACATAGGTCAAGCAACTATGGTCACCACGGTCTAACCAATGCTCGGTCGAGTAGTCGCAGGTCTGCTCCACCATATGGGCAGGGTAGAAAATACCGAAGTCTCGAAAGCACCACCTCTCATGGAGCTAAAGGCACTAGTGAAACCCCCATATACGAATAGAACCCCATAAATATATATGATGCTAGGAACGTATTAGAGGCTTATCTCTGCAACCAACTTCATGTGACCTCGTGCTTAAATCCGGTGTAAGAAGATCCTCTTGAGGAAACCAATTATACAATGGGTTTCACCACTTCCTGGTCAGATGCATATGTTGAGTTTTATAGCCTTGGAGAAATTTACTCACAAAATGCTATTCCAAGGCCCTAGATCCTAAACTTGTTTGCATACTATGAAAAATAAAATTGTTTTTAATCAATTTTAATTATTCAATGTTAATTTTATTGGCGTCTTCTTACTCAAGAGGTGCGATCATGAAACTAATGGTGTTATGACTCAACATATAAAAAGAAACAAATGAAAAACACTGCTAAGTACTAGTCTTGTTTTCCAAAGAAATGATATGCTTCTAAATGTTGTGCATAGGGTGAAATATCTTCAATTTTAATGAAGTTCAATCTTTCCTAATATTCCATAACTAATGTAATGTAGACAAAAGTGAAAATTCTCTAAATAAAATGCAAGAAAACATTTTTTTTTCTTTTGTATTTTCAATATAATGAAATGAAAATGAAAGGACTCAATAAACAACCTCTTCAGCAGAACCTACTGCAAGTACAAGAAGACAAGCCAAGCAAGACAACAAGAAGTGACCACCTAGACCAGTGGTGCAAGGAAAACAAATGAGAAAAATGATAAGAAATGAGTTCTCCCAAAAAATTCAACAGTGACACAACTTCCTATCACTTTGTAGGCACTCAACAGAAAAGACAGGGACCCGAGAAGTCTCAACAACCAGCAAAACTCACCCTGCAAACACTAAACCTAGCCAAAATTACTAATAAAATAGTGCACGCAACTATCCAAGGAACATAAGTGTATGTACATCCCCTAAACATAGAAAACACATGTATGTACGTGAATGTCAAGGGAAAACCATGCATGTCAAGAAAGACACTAACTGGGAAAGGGTTAGGACAAGAAACTCAGATACAAAAAAAAATAGAGGTTGTCAAGCAACAAGGAACACATAAACTCCGGAAAACCCCAACAGGGAGAAATGAAGGATAAAAATCACCAAATAACCCCAAAAGGGAGATCTCCTCAGTGGAGTCACCATTTTTGTTATGAGGAAAATATCTCCATGGCTTGGGGTAAACCACAACAGATGGAACGACACCTAGAAATCAACTATAATATCAAGTATGATAGACAAATGGAAATGGTAACAAAAAGGAAAGCTAGAAGCCTACCTTGTTTGTACGTCCAAAGAAGACCACAGTTGAGCTCGTGATCTAATGCTTGATACCTGCAACTTGTCCTCAACATCCAAGATACACAATCATATGGGAATTATATGAAATGATAGTATATAAAATAGCATAATCCATTAACATGTATAACAAATATTCCCATAGAAGTAATACAAATATTTGTAACATATAATTGGACGAGAAAATAGTATTTTTATTAATTTTAATCAACAAAAGTACATTGGTGATAAACTTATGTAACAACACATATCAGAACTGATAAATTAAGTCCCTCCACATGTGCCTTCACCACTTTGATCCTTCACGAAGGCAGGATCACAAGTAGTAGGAGAAATTGAGTTTCTCCTTCTCAAGATAGGAAGAGCTTGGGGATTGAACAAAATAAGTTCAAACTTTCAAGGGAAAAGAGATGCAGACTCAATATGATGTGAAATTTCTCTAGAGTGTCTTTTCTCTCAATCATGAATGAATTAAAGGCTTGTATATGGATCAATTATAGCCTCCAAATGGACTTGAAGGGTCGGTTCAGAGTGTTTCTAGTATATGGAAGGTCAAGGATCATGGATCTCGTGACATGGAATGGAAATCCGACATATTTTTTAATTTTTGAGCACAAAACTCAATGTACGTGGGTTGTAATGGAGCAACCTACATATACATGAGTTGTCTAACTATGGCTCGCGTATATGTACATAATCTTTAATTTTTTACTATGGAATGAGAAAAATGGGGGATTTGAGTCTGCAGAGGGAAAGGGAAGGCCATCAAATCAAGATGCATGGAGTGTGGCAAAAATTGCTATAACAATTATGGAAAGAAAAATCAAATGTGAAATATAATAAAGTAAGAAATATTAAAATTAACATAAAAATAAGGGATATTAATAATGAGCTAGCTATTGAGAACATAAAGGAGATATCTAAGTTATCCATTGAGAAAGATAGGATTAGTTATGAATAATGTGAACTGTTAGGTGATAAAGGAGAGAAAGACAATTAATAATAAGTTTATTAAGGAGGATACACGAGAAATGAGAAATAAATATAATATATAACAGTTAGATTAGGATTGGAAAAATGGGCTCTGCAATTTTGGGCTTCGGTCTTCTGGCATAAGGCTAGGGTTTCCGTAGGAAAACCCTAGCCCCTAGGCGTAATCTCCCCTTTTCCCTTGGTTTCCCCTCTCCCTGTAGACAAATCCTTCACCCACGTGTCTGTAGGCCCTTGTTCTGGCAATATCCCCTTCGTACACTCCCCCTCATGTCCCATCGAACTAGGATTCAACCCCTCCACTATCCCCAC